>WSYQ01001551.1:0-84698 GCA_011426435.1 Lysiphlebus fabarum
ACTACCACTATTAATAAGAATAATAATAATAATAACAACAATAATAATAGTAGTAATATTCAAGAAGCAAATGAACTACAAATAACTCAACAATTAAATGATATTAATATCATTAATAAAAATAATAATATCATTAACAGTACAAATGATAATATTAATAATAATAATAATAAAGTATATAAATGCAAAAAGTGTCCAGCAATATTTAATGAACGTAATAAATTAAAAATACATTTATCATTACATTATTCAAATGAACGTTATTTTAATTGTGATAAATGTAATTATACATCATTAACTTATGATAATTATCAAAAACATTTAATAGAACATGATAGTTATGATAATAATAATAAGCAAAATAATATTAATGATGATAATATTATTATTAATAAAGAAATAAAAATTAATGATAATGATGATAATGATGATAATGATAAAAATAAGATTAATACTTCATGTAGAAAATCATTAATCTCAAATAGTAATATTTATCATACAAATAACAATAATATTACTAAAATAAATGATGATTGTTCATCAATGTCAAATCAAGATAAACAATTAATATTATTAATGCAAAAAAAAAATAGTAAATTAATAAATAATAATAATAATAATAATTTAAGATGTTATGATTGTCCTTTTATTACAAATGATAGAGATTTGTTTGAACATCATAAAAGACGTCATCGTAGTGAAACACAAACAGTACCATGTCCACATTGTAGTTATGTACCAAAAAAAGATGAAGATATTAATGAACATTTGAAATTACATTTTACAAGATTATATAAACCAGAAGGATATCTTGTTATTGATAATTTAGTATTGAATATGAAGTATGTTGATGAAACTAAAAAAAATTATAATAATGATGAATTATTATTTAGTCAAGTTGATGATCATACATATTTACCATGTTCTGATTTTTCATCAAGTATTTCTTCTAAAAATATTAAAAATCAGAAAAAAATTGTCATTGATCCTAATACTGGTGAAGCAGCAGCTTCAAATTAAATGTAAAATTATTTTTAATTCTTTTAAGTTATTAATTTTTTTTTTTTTATTTCAATTTATTGTTATTAAGTTTTTTTTTTTTTATTAACACATATTGAATGGCTGCGTTTATTTTTTTGTAATTTATTATATAATTATAAATAAGTTATTAAATATTTAATTGCAACTTATGCAACAATTTTTTTCCAAGTAAAATTTATATTAAATTAATATTGTTTAATAAATTTTACTTTTAAGAAATTAAATATTTCTTTTTATGTTAATGTTATTAATTAAAATTTTTACATCATTAATTGTATTATTAAATGATTGTAGTTTAATAAAAAAAAAACTGAATGTATGCTGATAAATTTTCATATCATCTGTAAAATAAAATGAATTTATTTAAAATAAAAAAAATGTTTATAAATATACTTTTGACAATTTTAAAAAATATATTTAGTTATTAATCATCAGAATTGAGTCACGTTTTGTTAAGTTTTATAAAAAAGAATTGAGAAAAATATCAGGGTAACATGACTTATAAAGAGGTATTCGCTGCATTTTCTACTTTTTTTCTAGGATCAATATATTTTTTGAAAAAATTATTGTAAGGCTTTTCAAAAGAATCGAAAAAATATGTGGTTTTAACAGGGTTATAGAACTTGGCAAGAGGTATTCAATGCCGTTTCCCGTTTTTTTCCAGGATCAGGACTTTTTGAAAAAAATGACCAGGTGCATTTAAAAAAAATCGGAAAAATATGTGGTTTTAACAGGGTTATAGAACTTGGCAAGAGGTATTCGATGCTGCTTCCCGTTTTTTTCCAGGATCAGGACTTTTTATTTTTTTTGACCTGGTGCATTTAAAAAAAATCGGAAAAATATGAGGTTTTAACAGGGTTATAGAACTTGGCAAGAGGTATTCGATGCCGTTTCCCGTTTTTTTCCAGGATCAGGACTTTTTTTTGACCTGGTGCATTTAAAAAAAATCGGAAAAATATGAGGTTTTAACAGGGTTATAGAACTTGGCAAGAGGTATTCAATGCCGTTTCCCGTTTTTTTCCAGGATCAGGACTTTTTTTTTTTTTTGACCTGGTGCATTTAAAAAAAATCGGAAAAATATGAGGTTTTAACAGGGTTATAGAACTTGGCAAGAGGTATTCAATGCCGTTTCCCGTTTTTTTCCAGGATCAGGACTTTTTTTTTTTTTGACCTGGTGCATTTAAAAAAAATCGGAAAAATATGAGGTTTTAACAGGGTTATAGAACTTGGCAAGAGGTATTCGATGCCGTTTCCCGTTTTTTTCCAGGATCAGGACTTTTTATTTTTTTATGACCTGCTGCTTTTAAAAAAAATCGGAAAAATATGAGGTTTTAACAGGGTTATAGAACTCGACAAGAGGTATTCGATGCCGTTTCCCGTTTTTTTCCAGGATCAGGACTTTTTTTTTTTTTGACCTGGTGCATTTAAAAAAAATCGGAAAAATATGAGGTTTTAACAGGGTTATAGAACTTGACAAGAGGTATTCGATGCCGTTTCCCGTTTTTTTCCAGGATCAGGACTTTTTTTTTTTTTGACCTGGTGCATTTAAAAAAAATCGGAAAAATATGAGGTTTTAACAGGGTTATAGAACTTGGCAAGAGGTATTCAATGCCGTTTCCCGTTTTTTTCCAGGATCAGGACTTTTTGAAAAAAATGACCTGGTGCATTTAAAAAAAATCGGAAAAATATGAGGTTTTAACAGGGTTATAGAACTTGGCAAGAGGTATTCAATGCCGTTTCCCGTTTTTTTCCAGGATCAGGACTTTTTGAAAAAAATGACCTGGTGCATTTAAAAAAAATCGGAAAAATATGAGGTTTTAACAGGGTTATAGAACTTGACAAGAGGTATTCGATGCCGTTTCCCGTTTTTTTCCAGGATCAGGACTTTTTTTTTTTTTTGACCTGGTGCATTTAAAAAAAATCGGAAAAATATGAGGTTTTAACAGGGTTATAGAACTTGGCAAGAGGTATTCAATGCCGTTTCCCGTTTTTTTCCAGGATCAGGACTTTTTATTTTTTTTGACCTGCTGCATTTAAAAAAAATCGGAAAAATATGAGGTTTTAACAGGGTTATAGAACTTGGCAAGAGGTATTCGATGCCGTTTCCCGTTTTTTTCCAGGATCAGGACTTTTTGAAAAAAATGACCTGGTGCATTTAAAAAAAATCGGAAAAATATGAGGTTTTAACAGGGTTATAGAACTTGGCAAGAGGTATTCATGCCGTTTCCCGTTTTTTTCCAGGATCAGGACTTTTTGAAAAAAATGACCTGGTGCATTTAAAAAAAATCGGAAAAATATGAGGTTTTAACAGGGTTATAGAACTTGACAAGAGGTATTCGATGCCGTTTCCCGTTTTTTTCCAGGATCAGGACTTTTTTTTTTTTTGACCTGGTGCATTTAAAAAAAATCGGAAAAATATGGGTTTTAACAGGGTTATAGAACTTGACAAGAGGTATCCGATGCCGTTTCCCGTTTTTTTCCAGGATCAGGACTTTTTTTTTTTTGACCTGGTGCATTTAAAAAAAATCGGAAAAATATGAGGTTTTAACAGGGTTATAGAACTTGGCAAGAGGTATTCAATGCCGTTTCCCGTTTTTTTCCAGGATCAGGACTTTTTGAAAAAAATGACCTGGTGCATTTAAAAAAAATCGGAAAAATATGAGGTTTTAACAGGGTTATAGAACTTGACAAGAGGTATTCGATGCCGTTTCCCGTTTTTTTCCAGGATCAGGACTTTTTTTTTTTTTGACCTGGTGCATTTAAAAAAAATCGGAAAAATATGAGGTTTTAACAGGGTTATAGAACTTGGCAAGAGGTATTCGATGCCGTTTCCCGTTTTTTTCCAGGATCAGGACTTTTTGAAAAAAATGACCTGGTGCATTTAAAAAAAATCGGAAAAATATGAGGTTTTAACAGGGTTATAGAACTTGGCAAGAGGTATTCAATGCCGTTTCCCGTTTTTTTCCAGGATCAGGACTTTTTGAAAAAAATGACCTGGTGCATTTAAAAAAAATCGGAAAAATATGAGGTTTTAACAGGGTTATAGAACTTGGCAAGAGGTATTCAATGCCGTTTCCCGTTTTTTTCCAGGATCAGGACTTTTTGAAAAAAATGACCTGGTGCATTTAAAAAAAATCGGAAAAATATGAGGTTTTAACAGGGTTATAGAACTTGGCAAGAGGTATTCAATGCCGTTTCCCGTTTTTTTCCAGGATCAGGACTTTTTATTTTTTTATGACCTGCTGCTTTTAAAAAAAATCGGAAAAATATGAGGTTTTAACAGGGTTATAGAACTCGACAAGAGGTATTCGATGCCGCTTCCCGTTTTTTTCCAGGATCAGGACTTTTTATTTTTTTGACCTGGTGCATTTAAAAAAAATCGGAAAAATATGAGGTTTTAACAGGGTTATAGAACTGGCCAAGAGGTATTCAATGCCGTTTCCCGTTTTTTTCCAGGATCAGGACTTTTTTTTTTTTTGACCTGGTGCATTTAAAAAAAATCGGAAAAATATGAGGTTTTAACAGGGTTATAGAACTTGGCAAGAGGTATTCGATGCCGTTTCCCGTTTTTTTCCAGGATCAGGACTTTTTTTTTTTTTGACCTGGTGCATTTAAAAAAAATCGGAAAAATATGAGGTTTTAACAGGGTTATAGAACTTGACAAGAGGTATTCGATGCCGTTTCCCGTTTTTTTCCAGGATCAGGACTTTTTGAAAAAAATTACCTGGTGCATTTAAAAAAAATCGGAAAAATATGGGGTTTTAACAGGGTTATAGAACTTGACAAGAGGTATCCGATGCCGTTTCCCGTTTTTTTCCAGGATCAGGACTTTTTTTTTTTTTGACCTGGTGCATTTAAAAAAAATCGAAAAAATATGAGGTTTTAACAGGGTTATAGAACTTGGCAAGAGGTATTCAATATCTAGAGGTATTCAATAGAGGTATTTATATCGACATTTACATATTTTGAAATTTATCAAAAAAGTTGATGGAAATACCAGGCGAACATGACTCGAAGAGTAGTTAAATAATAATTGTAGTTTTCAATTTTCACAAAAAATTTTGAATTTGTATCAGGCAAATATAATGACCAAAGAGGTATTCGATTGTTTTTTTTTAACAAAACTTTGAATTTTTATTAGGCGAATATAATGATTGAAGAGGTATTCGATTTTTTTGTTTACAAAATTTCTAAATTTCTATTAGGCGAATATAATAACCGAAGAGGTGTTTGATTTTCTTTTTCTTTTTAAATTTTGATTTATAACAGCATTATAGAATAGGGAAAGTTTTCCAATGATGGTCCTCGTAATAAATAAGTACAAGAGATTTTTTTTATACACGTTTAAAATTACTTTATTATTTAAACAGACATCAAAAAAATTATGTCCCAGTAACGTAACTACAGTTATCATTATTTATTTTTTTATACATTTAAAACTGAAAGAAAAACAAAATAACTTAATCATTAATTTATCAAGTGCATGATTAAATTATCATTGATAAGTTTTTACTTGCATTTGTATGATTAATTACCTCAAAACATATATAAAAAAAAAAAAACATTCAACAATATAAATAACAAAAAAAAAAAAGAAAATATTTTAAAAATAATACGGCTTTACTTGAATTTTTTTTGTTATAAATTACAATTAAAGATTGTTGTCTTGAAACAATTATTGATATCATTACGAAGAACAAAAATTGTCATATTAATTTAACTATTTTCAGAACAAAAAAAAAAAAAAAAAAAAAATTATCTAAAATAAAGATAGTAGTCTAAAAAAAAGACTATTTTTTTTTTCTTTTTTTTTTTCTTCTCATCGTTATAAAGACAGAAATAATTATTACATTAAGTTTAACAGAAGAAAAAAAAAAATATAACAAAATTAGTGGAATTTTAAAAAAATACTTTTTACTGCCACTAATTTTTTTTACAATTTAATTTCTATTTACTTTAAATGAATAAAACTAATTGCCTATTTTGCAATATAAAGTAATAATCAATTTTCAGATACTTCATGAATGCACATATTTAAAATTGTTCTTAATTCTTGTTGTGCATAATCTTCAGGTAATGGTAATTGTGATGTCAGATGAACAAGAATTCTTGCAGTTGACATATCTTCTGGTGATTGTAGCATTAATAAACTTTTAGTAAGATGAAGTGTTCTTTTAGCAATTTCAGCTTGACATAATCTTAGTTTTGCTGTTGGACATGGAAATTGATTAATTTTAGTACATAATGATGTTAATTGTGGCTGTAATAATTCTAATTTATATCCAATATTTGTATAATCAGTATTTTTTAAAAAATTTTCAACTTCTGTAACAATTTCCATGTATTGCCATAATAATTTTCCTTGATGTAACCAACCATTAATAACATTATCAGATTCAATTGATACAAGTGGTATTAATAATGATTTTAAATAATAATAATTTTCATTAATAATAGCATCAGCAGCAATATGTTCAATAATAATTTCATGTGCTTTATTCCAATGTTGTGCTTGTAAATAATACCAAGCAGCTTCACTATATCTTTTCATAGCACATGATTTAATAGCTTTAGCTTCATTAATCCACATTGATGGTATATTAAGTTGTTCAATTAAAAATTTTTCTCTTTTACAATAATCATCATCATCATCAATTTCAACATGACGTGATAATAAATCAAATACAGCTTTTTTTCTAATTATTAAATTATTTAAATGTAATACAACAAATATTGACCAATGCCAAAGATTTGCTGATTCAAGCTGTGATGAAAAATTAATATGTGTCATTGATGCAACATTATCAGATAAATGTGAATAACCAAGACCAATAATTGTTTGTTGTAATAACCATGTTAAACGATAATCTAATGGATCAGATGTATGTGTCATTGGATTTAATAATTCTTCTAATGAATGATTACCAGTTGAATATAATTTTAATAAATGATAACACAAATCATATGTTTTAATTTTACCAATTGATATTGGTTCAAATTCTTCATCTTTATAATCTGGTAATGGTGGTGCTGCATAAATCATATCATCTGTTTCAATATTATATGAATTATCATATAATTCAATAACATCTGTTATTGATGCTGTTGGTGATGATAAATACCATAAATGTATTGCCAATGAACGTTTCCAATCAAAATTTTCACAAACATTTATAATATCATTATTATTATAATTAATTAAATGTTCACCAGCAACAAGCATATATATTTTTAAACGGCATAATGATATATTATTAATAACATCAGTTGCTTGCCAAAGTGCAATTGTTTGTTTTATTAATTCTTTAACTGATGAAAAACCACTTATTTGTGATATTAATAATGCAAGTGTATAATCACCAATTTTACGTGCTAATTCACATGCTTCTTCAAGTTTATTTGCTGATAATAATGATAATAATAATTCATCATCATTATTTATTTTTATTATTTCTTGTTTATGTGTATTTTCAACAACACATTTAAGCCATTCACTAAATGCATCACGACGTACCATAACATTATGATGACATTCAGAATTTTTATCAGTATCAATATCAGGTAAACTACCCCATAATGCTGTACATAATTGCCAAACATCACTTGCATATATTGATAAACGATCAGCATTATTATTATTAGCAATATCAATTGATAAATTACAATGTTTATGAAGTGATAATATACCAGAATCACCATTTGCTGGACGTATTAATGGACATGAATTATTTTCATCATTATCATTATCAATAATACAATATTTAAGTTGAATTTTTAAATGTTCTTCAATACTATCATTAAATAATTTTATATAATCATTACTAGGACTTTTACCACCAAGTATTTGTATACGTTGTACAATATTTGTTGATGTTTTATCATCAATCATACGTCCACAAACATAATTATCAATTTGACTTATTTTATTAACAAGTGGTATTGTTGATGATTGTTCATGGCTACTTAATGATACAAGTGTCAAACCAGGACCCCATGATGGTTTAAATTTTCTACCCATTTGTATACCAATATCAGCAATTGTTGAATAATTTAATTTATTACCAATTGTTTTATCAAGTGGTATAACTTCACATTTATATTTTAATACAACTGTTTTTGGTTTTATAATTGGTGCTGGAAAAAATTTATTCATTATTGATATACTTTTATTATTGCTGTTATTATTATTATTACTATTATTACTTATAAATTTTTTCTTTTTATTATTATCATTTAATTTATCATATGACGTATTTAATTCATTTATCATTGATGAATCATTAAGTGATGTTAAATTTTTACGTAATAATAATAAATTGTTATTATCAATACTATCATCATGATAATTAAATTTTTTTTTAAATTTTAAATTATCATTATTGTTGTTGTTGTTTATTAATTTATCATTATTTTCATCATTACAATCATCTGTATCAAAAAAACTTGCTTTCATTAATTGTAATTTATGACTATCTGTACCAGTTAAACGTGCATATATTGATGTTGGACTTAGTGGAGTTTGTTTATTATTATTTTTATTATTTATTGTATCTATATTAATACTGTCATTATCATTATCATCTTCATCTTCATCTTCATCATCATCATCTTCATTGTCATTATTATTATCTTCATCATTTTCATTATCATTATACCAATTTTTTTCAGCATCAGAATCCATTTCCATTTTTTCATTATTATTTAAACCTTTTTTTTTATTAACTATTGTTTTATCTTTTTTTATATTTTTATCATTTGTTTGATTTTTAATTGTTACTGTTTTATTGAGTTTTAATTTTTTTGCTGCTAAATTTTTTGGTGGATTATCATCGTCATCCTCATCATCTGAATCACCAAGACCATATTTTGAAAAATGATCAACTTTAAATACCCATGAACCAGTTTCTGGACGATAATCTATAAATCTTGTATCATATTTAGCTGATACACGACGTAATTTACCTTCATAATTCATTGCAATTAAACGTTGAGGATCTTTTATTGGTTCATGTGTATTTTTATCATGTGGCCATATACAATCAAGTGTTACTTGTGCACGTCTATTTAAACCTTGTCCAACTGGTGGTTTTTTATCATCATCTGGATATATTGTAACTTCTTTATTACGAAAATGTACAATTTCATCTAAATTTAAACCATATATATCAATTGATTCTGGAAAATATACATTTCCATAACCTTGACGACCAATTGTAAAATTTGGTACAATACAAGTATCATTATTAACATATTCATCAAGTTTATCAATTGGTGGATTAATATAATAACCAGCACGACGTAATATAACATTTGCTTTATTTATAGGAAAATCATTTTGTAATGATGGTAATAAACTTTCATCAAGATCACGACTTGAATCATTAAATAATTCTGATACATCAGCACTTTTATTACCACTTATTGATGTATTAATATTAATATTTGGTGATGATGATGATGATGATTGTAATTGTCCATCTTTTGTTGCTTGATTATTAATAGCATGTTGACGTATTTCAGTAACAGTATTTTCAAGTGCATCTTCTGGTATATCTGATGTATTAAATGGTGATTTTTGTCCATCAAAATCTTCATCATTTAATCTAGCAATACGTGGTAATTGTGATTTAAGCCATGATGTTGATGATCTACGATCACCACCTGGTTGTCTATTATCTTGTTGTAAATTTTCTTTATTTATTGTTATTTCATTATTTTTATTTGATTGTATACTATTATTTTGATCATCAATTGTTTTATTAAAATTAAATGTTTCATCATTATTAGCATTATTATTAGCACTACTATTACCACCACCACTACCACTACAACTACCACTAATAATTATTGCTGGGCTTGATGATACTGATTTTGGACGTAATACAAGACGTTTTGCATTTGTTTTTGGTTGAAATGCTTCAAGTAATGATGGATCACCTTCTTCAAGACCATCAAATAAACTTTTTTTAGATAATTGTGATGGTGTTACAACTCTTGCTTTAATTCTTGGTGAATTATTATTTGATGTTGATATTTTAAAATGTGTATTACTCATTGATTTAGTTGGATTTGCTGGTTTAAGAATTTGTTCAGCTTTACCAGATGCTGGTAATAAATTTTTTAATAATGGTGAATCACCAAATGGTGCTGATACAAGTGCTAATATTTGTTGATGAACAGCTGCTGATGATGAATTATGTTGCATTTGACTATTGTTATTATTATTATTAAAAGTACTATTATTCATTAAACCACCAATACCAAGTGTACTTGAATTATTTGTTATATTACCAAATCCACTATTATTATTATTATTACCAAATCCACTTGTTGTTGTATTACCAAATTGTGTTGTTGTACCAGAAAATAATGGTTTATTTTGTCCAAATAAACCACCATTTAAACCAGTATTAGTACCAAGTGTTGTTGCACCACTTGCTGGTGTTGAATTAAATGAAAAACCAGTTTGTGCTGGTTTTGCAAATGTTGATGATGTATTAAATAATGATTGTGTTGTATTTTGTTGTGTACCAAATGATGTTGTTGCACCAAATGATGGTGCTTGTTGTTGTCCAAATGCTGTTCCTGTATTAAAACCAGGTGCTGTTGCTGGTTTTGCACCAAATAAACTTGTATTTGCATTTGGTGTTGCTGTTTGATTAAATGAAAAACCAGTATTTGGTGCTGTATTAAAACCAGTTTTTGCTTGTTGTCCAAATAAACCAATTGATTGATTTTGTGGTTGTTGTGTACCAAATAATGTTGATGGTTGATTATTATTATTATTATTATTATTAACAGTACCAAATGTTGTTTGTGGTTGTTGTGTTGTATTTGTATTACCAAATAAACTAGTACCAGTTGTTGTACCAAAACCTTTATTTTGTTGTGTATTTGCAAATAAATTTGATGTTGATGTTGTTGGATTAAATGTAAAACTACTTGTTGTTGCTGTTGGTGCACCAAATTGTGGTTTACCAAATAATGTACTTGTTGTTGTTGGTTGATTTGTATTACCAAAATTTGTTGACATTTGTCCAAAACCAGATGTATTTGCATTTGTTGTATTTGTATTACCAAAACCTAATGTTGAAGTTGGTGCACCAAATAAACCACCAGTTTGTTGTTGCTGTTGTTGTTGTGGTTGTTGTGATGGTCCTTTTAAACCAGCTTGATAATCTTCAAGACGTAATTCTTCAAATGATTTTGTTTCATATTCTTTCATACATGTTATACATTGATGACGTGTATTTATAGTTGTTGTTTGATTATTTTTAACCATTGTATCAGTTGCTAATACTGGTGCAAATTTAGCAATAGCTGTACCAGTTGATGGTTTATTATTACCCAAAAAACTATTATTACCTGCACCAAATACATTTGTTGTTGTTGTTGTATTTGTTTGTCCAAATGGTGCTGCTTGTTGTACTGATTGTTGTGCTGGTGCACCCCAACTTAATCCACTACCAGTTGTTGTACCAAAACCAAAACCAGCTGGTTTTGATGTTTGACCAAATGCTGGTGCTGCATTATTTCCACCAAATAAACTTGTATTTGCATTTTGTTGAGTTCCAAATAAACTAGTATTTGCTGGTTGTGCATTAAAATTACCAAATGTTGATTGTGTTGTTGCTGGCTGACCAAATGCTGGTGCTGCTGTTGAACCAAATAAACCACCAGTTGTTGCTGTTGCTGGTTTTGGATTAAATAATGATGCTTGATTATTTGTACCAAATACATTTGGTGTTGCTGTTGTACCAAAACTTGTTGTACCAAGTGGTTTTCCAAATGCTGTTGCTGTTGATTGTCCAAATGGACTACTTTGAGTTGGATTAGAAAATCCACCTAAAAAAAAAAAATTAAATTAATAAATTATATTATCATTAAACTTATTTAAAATGTACAGTTGACATGTTTATTTATTTATCTATATTTATATAATATTAAATAATTATAAAATAAATTAACACTTGTTGTAATTCTTTATTTACTAACCAAATGAAGTATTTGCAGAATTTGTAAACATGGTTGGTGTTGATACTCTTGATGGCTTCAGTCAATTTCTTTTTTTTTTTTTTTTCAATCTAAAATACACAGAAGAGAAAATTAAAAAATATTGTTTATACAGAGCCTTAAAAATTTATAAACAACATTAATATTTTTGATTGCACAATTTTGAATAACAAAAATAAACTATTTAATTATTTAACAATATAATGAGTCATATATTATTAGTCAATTTTATAAATTGATCACATATATAAAAGCAATGCTTTAGAAATAGAAAAAAAAAAAAAAAAAAAAAAAAATGCTTACCTCCAAAATTGACAAGTAAATAATGCAAAGTAAAAAAATAAATATTAATAAAATATTGTTGCACAATCACTATTGCTATGATAACAATACACAATTATTTTACTCAGACAATATAGTCTGAGTAAATATTATTAATAATTTATCCAAGTAATTATTATAATATTTTTTTTTTTTACCACGCAATAAAATTATAACCTGCGTACAAAAGGCAACGGAAATTTTGGAATGTGTGTGTGTAGATGTACATAACACAAACTTCACCAACATAGGCACAAGCTTGCCAACTGTTAAATTATTAAAAATTATTTAATCAATATTAAATTTATTAATAATACTGTTTAAATAATACTATTTATCTTGATAATTATTTATTAGTTTGTTATTATAAAAATTACAAGTAAATATTAAATTATTATTAAAAAAAAAAAACTATTTGAGAGAGAGAGAGAGAGAGAGAATTTTGGCGGCCATTTTAACCCGCCAAAATGACTATAAATTTGAAATGATTTAATTTAATAAATTTTTATTAATTTTTATTTACAGTGAAAAAGTTTATATAATTTAATTATTATATAATACATAATTTGTGTAGATAAATTAATTTAACCTTCAAGTTTTTTTTAAACTTTTGTCCTTTTTTATGTTATTACTATTTTATTTTATTTTATTTATCTATAGGTATATATAATATTTGACAAAATTGTTTATTAATCACCTTTACAGTTTTATCTTTTTTTTATTATTATTATTTAGCTATTTTTATTTTTATAAATTATTTTTAATAGCTTTATTTTACTATAAATATAAAAATAATCAAAGTTTTAACTCATTTAAGTTTTGTCTCTTTCACGTTGAATATTCCATCAAGTTTATTTAATTATCACAATAATATAAAATTAATTTTATTTTTTGAATTGTTTAATTTTTTTTTTAACAATGAATTTGGGAATTTTAATTGTTGGTTTGATGTTAATATTTGTTACAAATATTAATGGACTCATTGAAAATACTACAATATATAAGTGTAGATTATCTTCTTGTTGTCGTAATGCACAAAAACCTTCAAACTATAGTCATGTTAAAATTAAATATACAGTTAATTTTACTTCTGAATCTGCATATTTAACAGTGATACCAATAAATCAAGAAAATAATAGCAATACAATTTATCGATTTGAAAATATAACAAGTGGTGAACCTGCTAATAAGACATTAAAAATACAAAATAATTTTCTATATTGTTTTTATCAAGTTAAAAATTCAAGTAAATATTATTTTATTATTTTTATTGTTAAATTATAATTATATATTAATTCTTTTTTTAAATATAAATTTTCAGGTCAAGTTTTAAATAAAAAAATGACATTAACGTATTCATTTAGACATGAATTTGATGAAGAATCATTTGAAGCGTAAGTAAATTATTATTATTTGTTTGTTTATTTATTTTAATAAAATTTTAAATTATTTTTTTTTTTATTTTTTTAAAAGAGAAAAACAAATTCAAAAACAATGGGAAGAAAAAATAAAAATAGAAAAAGAAATTGAATTTAAAAAACATCATCAAAATGAAACTAAACAATTGAATGATACATTGAAGATTAATGAAGAAAAAAAAATTAAAGAAAATACAAAAAAAGAAGAAATAAAATATAATATTAACCAAGAAAAAAATAACAATGAAGAAGATAAAAAAAAAGAAAATATTAAAAGTAAAATTATTGAAAAAATAAATAATACAATAATTGAAGAAAAAATAATAATAAATAATAATTCCATTGAAATAAAAGAAGAAAAAGTTGAAAATAATGAAATGAAAAATGTAAAAAAACAAGATAATTTTTGGTATAATTTATTAGATACTTGGGGAAAAGCCTGGAAATTAAGAAAGATGTAAATTAAAAAATAAATAAAGATTTAAAAATAAAAAATTTAATAAATGTAGAAATATTTAACTGTTTTAATAAATTTTATTTCTCTAAAATTATATAAGTATATTGACCTTATTTCTATTTTTATTTTTATTTAAAACTCATTAATTTAACATTTCTTTTCAGACATATAATTAAAAAAATTTAGATATTAAGTCTATAAATAAATACTGACTGATAAATCATCAGCAAAACATTTTTATTAAAATAAATTTTTTTTAAATCTTATTAATAATTTTTTTTTTAAATATTCAATATTATTATAATATTTAAAGAAAAAAAAAATATTTTAATAATAAATTTAAATATAATAATTTTTAAGTATAGTTTGTGTTATTACCGCGAAAAATTTGTATTGGTTGAAAATAACATCAACTTGGACCAATAAGAGCAATATCAGGTGATCACCACAAACTGTATAGAAATCTGCGTAGTGACTACTGCACATCATGTTTACTATCTCTAATATTGTGATGAATAGATATATCTACCCAAATATATATCTATCTTTCTAATTGAATGTATAATGTTGTGTTTTTCCAGACTGTTTTGCACCATCAGTTTCTATTATTGAATCATAGAAACTGATCTTGTCCTGTTGAAACGTGCAAAAACGTGTTCATTTTAACTTTTGTGTCTTCTTGATAAACAACGATGCCGATTAATTTTACAAATTTTACAAATTTTACAAATTTAGGTTAGTAAATAAATTATCTCAACATATTTAAATTAATTTATAATTATTTAACATATTTAGAAAAAAAAAATATATATACCTATATATAATTAATTTGATTAATTTGTTTCAGATGAATCAGCCAAGACAGCTCAAGGCGATACAACTGGTACAGGTATTGTCAAATTTTCAGCATCAACTGATACTTTAGTTGAAAATTATCCAATACGTCTTCAAAGTGTAACAGCTATGCCAGAATATAATACTAAATCATTTGAAGAATTACACCTTGAAGATGTTCAAGCTGGTTTAAAGGGACCAACACTCCCAAAAACATTTTTATTTGGTGGACCAACAAAACAACAAAAAAGTTTTTATGATGAACCACCACAACAAAACAATGTTTTATTTGGTGGAACAACACAACAACAAAATAATGGTTTATTTGGTGGACCAGCACAACAAAACAAAGGTTTATTTGGTGAATCAACACAACAAAAAAAAGTTTCATTTGGTGGACCAATTAGAACATTTAGTTTTGATAATGAAAGTGAATCTGTAACACCAAAAAATACTTTATTTGGTACTAATAATCAAACATCACCAATTATAACTAAAAAAAATGATTGTTCAACAGCACCATCAGTATTTGGTCAACCTACAAATGGCTTTGTAATTCCACAAAATTCAAACACAAATGCAATTAGTACAACATCATCATTTGGAGGTCTTAATTGGGGTACAAAATGTGGTACAATTAATTGGGGTCCATCATTAATAAAACCAGCAGTATTCAATGCAAATATACCATTTTTTGAACGTGGAGTTGGTAATTTTTCCAGGTAATAATTTTTATAATATTAATTTGATTTTTAAATTTATATTATTAATTTTTCTACTTTTTTAATTTTTTTTTTTTCATGTTTTTCTACATTAATTTATTACTAATTTAAAATTATTATTATAATTTTTTTTTTTTTCTAGAAATTTTTCAAGTAAGAACCAAAATATAACATCTTGGTGTGTCACTGATACAATGTTGAAAAAAGACAGTTTTAAATGGTCAATTAATAATTTTCAATTTCGATCAGAAACTCGTGGTGAATGTATTAAATCATCAGAATTTATATCTGGACAAGGAAGTGAGCATGAGCATAGCTGGCGTTTTGATATTTATCCAAATGGTTTTAATGACAGTAGTATAGATTTTGTTGGCCTAAAAATTAATTTGTTGAATAATAAGGATCAAGATAAAGTTCGAGTCAATATGAATATTTCAATTGTAGATTTATTTAACAATCCAACATATACTATCGGTGAAAAATTAATGGCAATAACAATTCCAGAAACAGGAATTATTTTCTGTCATGATTTTTTAAGTAAACAAAAGCTTATTAAAAATGCATATTCTTTATTACCAGATGGCAGCCTTTGTATAATTTTTGATATTTATACAATGACTGGAAGTTCAACAACAAAATCAAAAAAAAAAATACAATCAAATTCAACAAATGATCAAATACATAATGAAATTAGTAAATATTTATATTCTGAAAAATTTAGTGATGTTATTATTGAAGTTGATGATTCAGAATTAAAAGCTCACAAGTTAATTTTATCAACTAAAAGTTCAGTATTTTCTGCCATGTTTGATGAAGAAAATAATAATAATCGTATTAAAATTGATGATATGAAGCTTGATGTTGCAAAGCAATTATTAGAATTTATTTATACAAATGAAAAACCAACAAAAATCAATGAATATACAACTGAGTTAATGATTGCTGCACAAAAATATCAAATCAATGGATTAAAAATTATGTGTGAAGAAATTTTATTTGATTCAATATCAGTTAATAATGCCATAAAAATATTGTTGATTGCTCATCAACATGACATGAAGGAATTAAAAGATTTTGTTATTGATTTTATTAAGAGTCATGGTGTCATATTAAAGTCAACTGGATTTAAAGATTTAGAAAAAGAACGTCCTACTTTGGCTTTGGAAGTATTACATGAAATTGCCATTGATAAAACTGATAATTAATTACTCAATAATATAAAGTTAAAAGCCAATATTTATTATTAAAAAATAAAAAATGAAAAATACAAATAAACTACCTCATATTAATTTAAAAGTAGTAATTCTGCAATTTTAATTATTATTTTTTAATTAACACAAAAATTATTGTATTTAATAAATTAAGTAAATTTTGATGATATACCTAAATAAAATAAAATTTTAATAAATAAAATAATTAAATAAATTTTTATTTAAATTTTATTTATCATTTCACACTGTTTAAAGATAATTAGAAGAAACAATTAAATTTTACTCAAAATAATTAAATATAAAAAATAAAATAGTACTTGAAATATTATTAAGTCATTGATATTTAAAATATTAAGTTTTAATACTTTAAAACAATTTTGTATTTGTTAAATAAAATTATTAATATCTTAGTATTAAATAAATATATTATTATTTTTTTTTATAAAACAACATGTAGGCTGTTTTTCTATCATCTTTTTTCGTAACAATTGTTTCATCAATTTTCTTGACAATGCTGTCATTAAATTCATACCAGCTGAAAGTGTATATAAAAAAAAAAAAAAACATCAAAAATTGTTGATAATAATTCAAAATAAATGCTAAATAATAATAATTTTTAATAAACCTTACCTATTGGTATTAGAATGATATATATACGAGAAATAATGACCATATTTAAGTAAACGTTGTCCACTAGTATCTTCATGAATAATAACAGCAACCAAATCAAACTCTGCTTGTTGATCCACCATTGATCCATTATATTCATCAGCATCATTATCAAAATATTTATTCATTTTTAATCCTTTTGTTGGAAAATTAACATGAGAATTATTTTTTGTTCCATCATTACAAAATCTCATGAGTTGAATAATCATTACTGGTGGAAGTTCAAGTGGTTCCAATATTATTGTACGACTTTGACTACCACAATTTTCAATTTCACAATTTGTGTTATCCAATGGTTGTTCTTCAAAATATTTTTTAAGACAATTACCAAGTGTAATATCATCATTGTCATTTGATGGTAATGGTGCTAATAAAATATATTCTGTTTTTTTAGAAAGATGTTGATTGTGACATGATTGACATGAAATTTTTTGTCTCACTGAAATTTTAAAAGTATCTTTTACAATTGAATGTTCTTCTGATAAAATATTATTTTCTATTTTTAAATCATTGTGAAGTTCATCAAATAATAGTGTTAAAAATTCTTGTGAATCTTGTTGATGATCAACATTAAAATTATTTTGTATTCCAACATGTATTTTAAATGCATCTTTAAATGAATCAGGTGAAAATGCTGGTTGATTAATTTCATTTAATTCTTTTAGCATTTTAATAAATTCAACAACAAGTGTTTCTTTATCATCATCAATAATCATTGCCAATAAATATTTTTTAAATTCATCAATTTTATCAAGACACTGAATTGCACAATTCATGTAGCATGTTTTACCACCAATATTAGCAAGACCTCTTAATCCAGGTTCTTGTTGAATAAATTCATTATTTTCATAGCTTGATGAAGTTAAATCTTTTCTTGGTGACATTTTTTTTAAATTAATTTTTCTTTTTGGTTTAATTTTTATTCTATCTGTTGAATTTTTTAAATTATTTTCTTCTGATTGAATTGTTTTTTTAGATTTTTTAATAGTATTTTTTTTGTTATATGATAATTTAATTTTATCAATATCTGGTAGTGTTTGAGAATCAGTTAATTTATCATTAAGATTATTACGAATGTCATTGAAGTTTGTATTTGTCAAAGGATATTGTAATGATTTTTCAAATCTATAAGTTTGATGTTGTTGATTATTTAATTGTGATTGATTAGTTTCAATGTTATTTTCTTCATCACTTTCATCATCATTATAATCATTAAATTCTAATTGAATTTGGTTAATTTTTTTTCCCAAAATACAATGTTCTTTTTTAAAAATATCTAAATGTTCTTCAAGTAATATAATTTCAGATTTTAATTTTTGTATTATATTTTCATTTTTTGTCAATATTAAAATATCATTGTAATTAATATTATTAATTTTATTTTTAATATATTTTTTATTATCTGATATATGATTAATTTTATCTAATGTATTTATTAATTTATTTTTTAATAATTTACAATTATTATTTGTTTGTGATGAAGAACAATTATCGATATAATTTTTAGCAACATTTATAAAATATTTTTCCCATTTAATTTCAACTTTTATAATTTCAATAATTTTTTTATGTAATTGTATACTGTTATTATATACTTTAACAGCTAGTTTTATTTTAATTATTTGTTGTGTTATTTGTTGTTTATTTGTAATAAAATCAACTGGTGGAATTTCATTTTGATTAAATTTAAAATACCAATTTGGATATTCAATATTATCAATTGGTTCATCACGATAATCATATGCATGTTTTGGTAATAATTTATAATGTGGATTTGTTAATATTTTTGGACAATTTATTATCAATGCACAGTATCCACCTTCAACAATTGATACATTTGTACAACGATTTAAATCCCATTTTGTTAATATTATTCTCATCAATTCAGCTTTACGATTTTTTGTAATATTGTCTTTTGTTGTTGACCAATCTAAAATATATATTTTACGACTAAATATTCTTTCACTAAATAATCTACGATGTGTTATATCATTGTATTGACGTGTGTTCTTGTTGTATACTGTATTTGTCAAATTTTTATCTCGAAGATATGCATCATAAACATATGCTTCACTTCTGTAAATTAAGTAAATAAATTAAATAAATTAAATAAATATATTTATTGATAATTAATAAAATAAATTCTTACCCAAGTTTTATGACATTTTCTTGTATAAAAATAATACGTTCATTCTTTACATGATTATCATAATAATCATTTTCTTGTCTTACATCAATAATTAAATACATTCCTGGTTTGTTGATATCATTATAAAATGTTAACCAACTAACAAAATTATCAGGTGATTTCCATTCTGTTGAATAATCTGGTATGTCTGATGTGTTCATTGATTCATCAACCTGGTGATTATCATCCTTGTCACTCATATCAGAATCAAATAAACTATTTTTTCGTGATGACAACATTGTCAGAGAGGTCATACTCTAGTTAATATATTATGATGCAAGATAGATCACTCAAGATCCATTAATTTTTAACAAACAAGTTTGACAACAACAACAACAACAACAACAATAATATTAATTATACAAATAAAAAGTTAACAATTTAATGAATTTAACCAAGCTATGTTTTTTGCTTGCTTTTGCTTGCTTTTGCTCTCTTTTCCAAGCATTTTTTTTCTTTTTTTTTTTTTTTTATGGTGTTAGCCAATAATAAACTTGATATCCCTACTTTTTCTAAATCTAACTGAAAGGACCAATACCATTTATTTATTCACGCGAATAATTTTGATTGGCTTAATTTAACCGCGAATATTTTGAATGAATTTTTAAAATATTTAATTTGAATAATTTAATAGAGACACTGATAAACTATGTTATTTTGTAAAATTAGATAGATAAAGATATGAAAATAATTTATATAAATAAAAATGATATTTTTCTCTAGTTTTTTTTATATAAATTTAATCTTTATATGATTTAATTTTTTTTTTTTTTAAATAAACTTTACAATTTTAAATAATTTTAAAACATGAAATAAATATATTTGGTTGTTTTTAATTATAAAAAAAACCTTGACATGTATATTTTTGATTAAATTAATATGCTTTTCTTAATGATTATTTTTGACATAATTTTTTTATCAATTGAATAAAAAATAATCTTTATCTTTAATGATGATATTATTTTTATTTTTAAATATAGTATATTCATTTGAAAAACTAAACATCTCAAAGAAATAAAAATAAAAAATAAAATAATTTAAGAGCCAATTAAATAAGCTTATCATTATAAAATTTTAATAAATATTAATAAACAATACAGTTTGTTTTATATAAATAAAAAAAAAACAAATTTTATTTTTTTTTTAATTTTCCTATAATCTTTTATTAATTATTTTAATAGAATATAATCATTGATTCGATATAATGACTCTGTGGAGGTCAAAAAAGCCAGTAAACACGTGATATCATATTTATTTTTATATAAAATTTATATAAAACATATGAATTCAGTTATTGTTTTGGTAGCAATGTAACAAGTGTCACAGTATTTTCTCAGTTCGAAGACCAACAGTATAAATAAATATCTAAGTAAAAAATAAATTTATTTATTAAAATTAAACATTTAATTTTTAATTATTAAATTAGCATCTCATCAACAGGTAATTAATATTTTTTTAAAAACTTATTTATATATTAAAATAAAATATTTAAATAAATAATAAAAATAGAAAATTAATTAAATGATTATATTCAATCACTTGACTTGATTGATTATATTGATAATTTTATAGCTGATAAAAAAACAAAATAATTATAAATATGGAAAAATTAGATATACATGAAAATAAAATGAAAAATAAAATTTCAAAATTACGTCAAGCAATTCCTCAATTTTGTGCAATTGGTGCTGAAAATATTTTATTACTTACACTTGGTTCTACTATTGGATTTTCATCAATTCTCATACCAGAATTAACTAAAAATAAAACAGATATATTTCTTGATCGTGATGACATATCATGGATAAGTAAACAAGTTGATAATTTAAACAAATTAATCACTGTTACAATTTATAATTAAATTTTTTATTTCAGGTTGTATAAATTTATTTACTGCACCATTTGGTTGTCTATCAAGTGGTCTAGCATCATCATATTTTGGTCGTAAAACAACAATGCAATTGTCAATGTTACCTTACATATTAAGCTGGTTAATTTTTTATTTATCAACAACAAAACAAATGTTATTTATTGCACTTGGATTGGCTGGATTAAATAATGGTATTGTTGAAGCATCAATATTAACATATGTTGCTGAAGTATCACAGCCTCGTTTACGAGGAATTTTATCATCTACATTAAGTGTTGCTGTTATTCTTGGATTTCTTACACAATCATTAACAACTACATTAACAAATTGGCGAATTACTTGTCTTATTAATACTATTTATCCAGTTATTGGTTTTATATCATTTTGTTTGGTACCAGAAAGTCCATATTGGTTTGCAGGTATATATTAAATATATAATATTCATATTATTTTTAATAATTATTTATGCAATATTATAATTTTTTAGAAAAAGAACGATTTGTAGATGCTGAAAAATCACTGTGTTGGCTAAGAGGATGGGTAACAAGTTGTCAAATTCAAAATGAACTTGATATTATTTGTGATTCTGTTAAACATACAGATAATAAAAATCCAAAACTATGGAAAGAATTTACAAAAAAAACATTTATTTCACCATTTTTATTAGTAATTGTTTGTTTTATTATTGTAAATTTTGCTGGTTCTTGTAGTATTCAAACATATTCTGTTGAAATATTTAAAGAATTTAAAACACCACTTGATATTAAAACAGCTCCAGTTTATTTGATACTTGGACAATTAATTGGTACAATAATTTGTGTTATTACAATATGTTTTACTGGAAAAAGAACAATTAATTTTATTTCAATAGCAGGAGGAGGTTTATGTTCTTTTGGAATTTCAATTTATCTTTATTTTATTAAATATAATATAATAAATGAAAATAATTACACTTGGATACCAACAATATTACTTATTGGTTCAGCATTTATTTCTCATATTGGAATAAGATTATTAGCTTGGATTATTATTGGTGAAGTATTTCCTCCAAAGGTAAATATATTTTATTAATTTTTATTTTAATATATATATATTTATTAATATTATTTAATTTTTTTTTTTTTTTTTTTTAAGATAAAATCATTTGCTACGAGTATAGCTGTTGCTATTAATTATATATTTTCTGGTATAGCAAATAAAACTTGTTTTGGATTAATTGATATGATTGATTATTCTGGTACATTTATGCTTTATACTTTAATTTATTTTATTGGTCTTATTGGACTTTATTTTATGTTACCAGAAACAGAAGGTAAAACACTTCAAGAAATTCAACAATATTATTCTGGTAAAAAAAAATTAAATGAAGATCAAAAAAAAGAAAAAAATATGTTACTCTAATTAATAATTTAATTTTATAAATTTAATAAATATAAAAAAAAATAAATTTATTTTTATTTTTTTGTAAATATTTATTTGATATATATATATATAAAAATAAACATTTTATCGATACTTGACATTTATTTTCTCAACATTTGTGTTTCAACTTCCTTACATTGTTTAATGGCAATATCATCAGGAGATTATTCCACCCACTGAGCTCATTGGGGTATCACGTAAAAGGTTATTCGACATAGAAAAATAAAATATATATAAAAAAAAAGATCGATTTCAGACGAGTAACGTTGTTCAGCTTCAACTATATATATTGTTTTTCAATTAAAAATAAATGTTGACAATAATTATTAAAAAATTTTCCAATTATTTTAAATTAATATCTATTATTTTAATGAATCTGTATATTTTATTTTAAATGATTGTTTTAATTGATTGATAATATTTTAAAAACGTTTTTAGTATGAATAGTATGGCTTGTTGAGTCATAAATATAACCAGTTGTTGATGATATCATCAAAATTATTTTTTGGACCAGTTGGTACTCAATACAGTAACCATGATTTAAGCAAAATAATATTTATTATTAATTATACCAGCAAAAATTTTAATATGTATATCAACTTGAACAATCATAATTTACTACTTGAAAAAAATAAAAAAAAAAATATTTAATTGTAAAATAATTATTGGATAAATATATTTGATATCTATATCAAAATAATATTTATATATTCAAAAAATAAATTACATAAATTTTGAAAAATAATAATATAAAATTTAATTAATTCCATACAATTTATAAATAAAATTTTTAAAAAATTGTGTCATTAAAAAATAAGTGAGAGGAAGTATATATATACTTATATATTTAATTTTTTTATATGGAGGAGGTATATAGTTACTAAATAATATGTATACCACGTGTTTCTGGTGGTAATAAAATAAAAAAAATATGTATAAAATTATTTCAAATATGCGCAAGCGTTACGACTAAAGAGTTAACTCACAGTAGTGAGTCAAGTTTCGAATCACGTTGTTGATTTGTGATTCTTCTCATTAAATTACAACATGTGTTTGACAATTAAATAAATAAATAAAAAAATAAATAATTTAATTATAAAAATTATTAAAATAAAAAATTATTAACAAGTGTCATTGATCAATTGATAAATGTAATTTAATTATTTGAAAAATTTAACTCTTTCGCATGATTTGTTTTGTCAAATTAAATTAATAAAATAATTTTTTTAAAACAAGTATAAATGGCAAATAAAAAAAAAATACTCATCATTTGTGTCATCATATAAAAAAATTTCTGTCATGTATTGTGACATTTGATGTGACCACAATTTGATAAAAGTGATATAATTTTTACCAATTTATTTACGTCAATTTTTATGAAAAAATAAAACAATATTTTATCATTTTATTTTTTTCTATTTAATTTATTTATCATTATTTATTATAATTATATTTTCATTATCATTATTTCAAGTTCAATGGTGATTTTATTTATCATATAATGTTAAAAAAAAAAAATTTATTATTTACTTGTTATTTATATCGTTATTATTTATCAATTTATTTAATGGATCAGTGATTTTATTGAATGATTATAAAAAGGCATAAGTTTAATTTTATTATAAAATTTAATAACAGTGTTTTATTTTAATTTTTTTTTTTTTTAAATCAGTGAATTAATTTTATTATATATTTTTATTTATTTTAAAATGAATAGACATCGATATTCGTCTGTTGAATCATTTGGCAATGAGGTAAAAATTATTTTTTTAATATCAAATTTATTTTAATAATATTTATAAAATTTAAATAATAATATACATATATACAAATTTATTTAAATTATTTATATATTATTTTTATTATTATTATTTTATTTTATTTTTTTTTTTTGTAAAAGAGAATTTGTTTTATTCATTGACCTTGTTTTTCATATTTGTGAAACAGCAATACACAAGGTCATATAAGATTAAAGAAAAAAAAAAAAATAATAATTTTTAAATTATTATTTTACCTTATTTTTGTTCACGCACTAGACTAAAATAATTGAGTAATCATCTACATGATGACCCTTGAACACTTCTCAATATAAACATATTTTTTATTATTATAAATTTTAATTTAAATATTATATTTTTATATATTTTTTTTAATTTTCTACAAACAGTATTATCATGAAAATTAGAGTGTTTGTCCTTCAAGTGGTTCTCTTCAATTTAACATGAATAAAATCGCATGTTATATCTAATTCAAAAATGAAAGAATAAAAAAAAAAAAAAATGATTTTTAAGAATGATGTCATGATGACATGATATAAATACAGATAAACATTTTATTTCTACGAAAAATATAATTGAAATTAATATTACATGTATATATTATAATGAATATTAAATTTATTTATTATTTTTAATATTTTATTATTATAATAATATAAATTAATATTCGCGAGTTGATGTCGTAAGTTACTAAAATAACAATATTGTTTTTTTTTTTTTCAATTTTTGTTGACAAATATGTTGAATAAATAAATAAATATATGTGTAAAAGTGCAACCATGCTTATCGATGACTCATTAAAATTATTTATATTTAGATACTATTTTTATAATTAATTTTTAAAATAATTTAATTTTAATTTAATTTTTAAACAAATTTTATTTGCAATATTTACTTGTGTTATTTAAATCTTTTTTTTTTTTATCGAAAAAATATTATTTTATTTTTAATGATCTGTCAATTTGTTGTACAAACATATTAAAAAAAATTTAAGTATATTTGTTTGCGTACATAGATATCTAAATGGAAACAGACATTGAATAGTTTACATTGAAAATAATAGTTGTTTAAAAATATACATGTATTTATTTTTTTATTTTTTTTTTTTTAAACACAAATATGAATTGTATAAACAAGATCAATTTTATAGATTGTATATTACTAAAGATTTTATTGTAATGACATACTTTGAATAATTGTTTGACTGAATATAATATTGCGATAATATAAAATAAATAAATATAAATATATATTTACTAAATTGTTCAGGTATATCCACGCTTTTTAATAATACAAAAAACTGAGTAATTGTTTGTTTACGTTTTTTTTTAATTAACAAAATAATTGTCAATCAATATCAAGCAATAAAAAAAAATAATTAATCCAAATTTAATTTATTGTTAGACTTTTTGTTAAATAATTATTGACAATTATTTTAAAAAAATATTAGAGATATAATTATATTTTTTTATTTTTAAATTAAAAAATTTTTTAAATAAAATTATTGATTTAACAAAATAAATGTTTAAAGAAAAAATAGAAATAAATGATTGTGAAAATAATGAGTCACTGTTCGTGTAGATTTAATTTGTATTATTTTTTATTATTATTATTTTTAATTATTTTATTTGGATAAAAGTTTGTTGAATAATTGAATTTTTGTTGAAAAATTATTTCCAATTTTCTGTTTTAAAATAAATTATTTCAAAGGTTTCTTTGCTTGAATAATTTGATCAAATTTTATACTTGAAATATATATTAATATTTTTTTTTTAAATGGTAATTATGTGTACAATAAAATACATGAATTTTAGGAATTTATAGAGTTGTTGCAATTTCTAGCATGCGAGATATTAAATTAATAACGAGAATCATAACTGTTGATTATATATATATGCACATAAATTCTCATTACCAAAACACAATAACAATTTAAAAAAAATATATATATAAATTACATCATTTAATTATAATTAAAAAATTTTTTGAGGATAAATATGTTCATTATTAAAATAACAAATTAATTGATTTTTTGGTTTGATAAAAAATTTTTATATGATGATGAATAATATTGTGATAATAATCTGCCACTCCTGTTTTGTGATATCTAAAAGCTGCGCCTTTTGATAAAAATTGTTGATTATTTTTTTAATTTTTTGTATAATATTTAATAAATTTTTTTATTATTATTTGTTTTTGAATTTTTATGTGTTTTATAATTTTTTTCTGGTGCTATTAATTTAATAGTATAAAAAAAAAATTAATTATATCAATAAAATGATTTTGCAAAATACAATAAATTATAGGTATAGAAAATGATAAAATTAGATTTATTTTAAATTACTTCATAGCAACGACACCTCAACTTGGATATTGATGTAACAAATGTAAAAAAAAAACTCCAGTAATATTTCCTAATTGTACGACACTTTTTTTCTCCGAATTTATCCGCTTTTCTCCGTCATAGCCAATTTTGATATACCTGTCGATTAATAATTTTAACTATAATTAATCTTTAATTCTATATGTAATTTCACTTGTTGATAATTCTCTCTTAATTTTCTGAACAAATTTATCATACAGCTACTGTATTTTTATTTATAAAAATAAAATGACATGATGCATCATACAGTGGGCTGCTTTGTTTATTTTACGCCTCTTATAAAATACCACATTAAACAAAAAAATAAAAAAAACAAAAAAAACTCATTAATTCTCAGAAATTAAAATTGCAAACATATGTTTTTATAATTTTTCTATTTTCATTATTATTTTTATCATATTTTACAAATAATTGTTTTCTTATTTTTCAATTTTTAAATTAATTAAATTTTTATTTCTATATGACAATGATTATTTAAATTAGCATTAGTGAATTATTGAAAGATGCGATTATTTTTTAATTATTTATTTATTAAAATTATTATTAATTTATTAATCATTGATATTGTTATTTATTTTAATTTTTTTTTTTTTGTTAAATCGTGGGAAGTGAGTCTCGACTTGTGAGAAACTTGACTGAATAAATTCGAATGGTCTTGGTGTCGATCATGAATAATGCATTCGTTAACACTGATGGTTTGGATCATAATGCGTGGGGATATGATATGTTGTATACTGGTGTGAAATCAATATATAAAATGCATTAAGTAAATAAATATCAAAATTAATACTGTCAAATTAATAATTTTATATCAATTGAAATTTTTTTTTTTTTATTATTTTTATTTAACCAGATCTATAATATTAAATATTATAACACAATTATTATTTAATAATATTTATTGATTAGGTTTTTTTTTTTTAAATAAATTTTAATAAATTTACATAATTAGATTGATTTTTAGATAAATGAACAAATCAATTAACCCATTAAATTATTTCAACTTACAGAATAATTTCACAATTAAATTTATAAATAATAAATTAATTTTATTATTATTTTTGCAATTTTATTAATAGTTTAAATTTTTATATAACAAAGTTTACATGTCTCTTTGTGACTTTCTCCCTTGTATAAATGAAAATATACTATTTTTTTTTTTTTAAATAATATTTTTTTATTTATTTATTTTACAAGTTCGATTACAATCCGAACATTAACCATGTACATTGTTAAAATTCAGAACATATTGGTTCATATAGACAAGATATTTTTATATTTTTTTTATCATTTTTTTTCTAGGCATTTTATCTAGTCTAGGTCCATGATATATAAACAAGTTTTACATATTACATTTGCACACGCCTTTCAATTTTTATTTTTTATTTTTATTATTAATCATTATAAAAAAAAAAAAAAAATTAATAAATAATAAAGATAGATTAGTTAATTTATCAATTGATAATACTTTTAATAATGTCAAGTTATAAACAATTAAAATTATCTTATTTAAACAAAAAAAAACAACATGAAATTTTAAAATCAATAAATAATACAAAATTATTAAATCAGTTAGTTCAAAAAAAAAAAAAACGGAACTTAATTGCACAGTAATCAACAGTGCATGAAATAATAAAAAAAAAAAAAAACATTAAATAAATAAATATATATTTTTAATACAAATCTTCCATGAAGCATTTAATCTAATTTATACAGCGTGTTACAAAAAATAATAAATAAAAAAAAAAATTCCGTTATGATAATTAAAAGATATTAAAATTATTATTATTATTATTGTTTATATTTATATCATTGCGGGAGTAATATCATTGAGGAGGTAGTATTTATTTATTTATTTATATATTTTATTATTATTTATTTGAATTATTAAATATTATTTGGGTGGATTTTCAATAACAATGCGTAACACCTGTTTGAATTTTCCCGCGCATAATTTTTTTTTATCGCGCGAGAGAAAAAAAGTTAAAGTGAGAGAAAAGAGAGAAGAGAGAGAAAGTGTATTAATACATAAAAAAATGCACTTTGTCATGTTTGTCGGACCAACTGGACCAACATTGCCACCGCATTCGTCACTATTTAATCGCTGATTCATCCAAACCAATTTGAGTTCTTCGACCTCATCAAAGTAGCCTCAAGAAAAATAAGATTATATTTATTATTTGTGTATAAATAAATTTCCGATATTCAAGAAATTTAAATTTTTATCTTCATGAGAGGATTAGGTATGTAAAAAAACCATTAATCATTTAACCATAAATATTAGAATAATAAAATAATAAATTTATTCAATTGTTGTTAGGTTGTTTTTTAATATTATAAAAAAAAAAAAAAAAAGAGTTATGTTGACGTGTATTTTGTTTTTTATTTGACAAAAATAATAAGTATATTTTTATTTATAAAAAAAAATATTATCTTCAATCTGTGTTGACCAAAATTGTGGCAGCCATTTTAGATTATTATTTTATTTTTTTTTTATACTCAAAAATCAAAAAAAAAAAAAAACAAAAACAAACGGTGGCCAAGTTTGTTGAAGAATAAAAAATTTATAAATAAAAAATGAAAAAAAATAATCACCACGAGCACATCGACCACAACATATAACAGTGTAGTTAAAAAATAAAAATAAAAAAAGGGAAAAATCAAGAGCAAACTACTCTTCAAGGAAGATGAAATAATAATAAAAAAAAAAAAGATAAAAAATATTATTTGTTGTGGTATAAAAAGAGATAAATAAGTGTACACATATAAGAAGAAAAATGAGAAAAAAAAAATTAAAAAATATATATAGAAGCTATAAAGAAAAGAATAAGAAAGAAGAAAATATGTGGTAGAAGAGGTAAAAAGGTGTACCAATGAACGCATGTTGAAGTGCACGCGAGAGTACCATACGTGAAAGTCACCGGCAAAGTTTCAGGGTCATTTTGACCCACCTCGTCCTCTTCTTGTTGATTTTTTATTTATATTTATTTATTTATTTTTTATTTTTTTTAAATAAAAATATGGGGGGAGATCCGTTGGTCTCTCCTGCTGCTTGGGTTTTGGTTCTGATCAACTAGTGGATTCGGTGATTCAGCCTCAGACTGAAACTATCATACAAAGTCGTGGTGTTATATTATATTATCAAATAACAAGACTTAAAATATCATAAAAGTGTATAACTTGTGTGTTAATAATATAAATAGTGTTTTTTAAAAAATAAAATTAACAAAAATGAGTTCAAAATATTGGAATACATGGTCAAAAGAAGAACAAAAAGTACGTTCATCAATATTAACAAAAAAACAACATGATAATAATAAACATAATTATGATGATGATGATGATGATGATAAAATAAAAAAAAAAGATGATATTGTTATTAATAATGAAAGTGAAAATGATGATGATTATTTAATAAGAAGAAGAAGAAAAAAAAAATGTGATTTATATACAACAACATGGTTAGAAAAATCAAATAATGCTGGAGGTATTATAATTGACAATGTAGACAGTGACAAATTTACTCATGTGAGACTGATGAACGGAAAATCAAACAACGGTTTTATAAAACAGGTCAAGCAATTCAATGAAAAATCATTATACCATGACGTTGATAATGACGATGATGGTGATGATGATGAAGAAGAAGAAGATGATAGTAGTTCAATAAACAACAAAATATTATTTAATAAAATACAACAAAATGATTATAATAATGAATTTTTATTATATAAAAATGGTGAAAAAAATAATAATTTAATAAAACATAAATTATCATCAAATGATAAATTAAAATCATTATTAAATGTTGAAAATAATCAACAAAAAAGTAAATTAATTTACAATGAAAGAAAATATTTACGTCATCAAAATAAAAACAATAAATCTCAACAAGATATAAAAATTTTGAGAGGTGATATAAATGGACATTTTTATATAAATAAAAATAAGCAAAGTATACATGATGATGATAATACTGATAATACAGATGATGATTATGATGATGATGATGATGATGATATTGATGATAAAAAATATCAACAACAACAAAAATATACACGTAAAATTAAAAAAAAAATTATACAATTAAATCGTAGTAATAATCATCATGAACCTGATAATTTTAATGTACAATTTAGAAGTTATAATATTGGTAATTGTGAATCAAGACAAGATTATAATCTAGTCAATAAAAATTATAAAAAAAAAAATAAAATTAATGATATAGATATTGAATTAAGTAGAAAAAGTTCATTTGAATTTCATCGTGATTTTGATAAAATTAATAATCATGATGATATTGATAATAAACATAATAATAATCATAATGATGATGATGATGATAATGACAGTGATTCATTAACAACCCAAAAAATATTACAAAAATTATTACCAATTAATATTAAATACCAAAATAATAATTCTGATAATATATCATCATCAAAAAATAAAAAAATTGATACATGGAAAAATAATAGATATTTACGTCCTTTAACACCTCCAAAAAATCATGATGATGATGATGATGATGATGATAATAATAACAATAATAAATTACCAAATAATACAATTTATTTATCAAATAAAAAATCTTATGATAATAAAAAAGAATTATCATGGTTTTCTGATGATGATGATGAATCATCATTATCATCACCAGACAGACAATTATTTAATAATAAAAATAATATAAATAATTATAATATTGATGATGGTTTTTCAACAATTGAAAAAAATGGTAAAACAGTTATACATATACGTACAGCATCAGTTAGTCCAGTTGGTGGTTTTGATGATAAAAAATTACATCGTGATATTAAAAATGAACAATTTAAATATCAACATATTCAAGATGAAATTGATGATACTGATAATGATGGTGATGATGATGGTGCAAAATGTCTTCAAAAAAATCAACAATTGGTATTTTTTTTATTTTTTATTTTTAAATTTAATTAAACTATTGCATGTAAAAAAGTTTTACAACAACAAATTTTTAAAATATTTTTTTATTCTTTTTTTTTTTTTTTAAATTAAAAATTAATAATTATAACGGTTATTTTGATAATTAATTTTATAATTTTATCTATTCATAGATGTTATTTAATTTTCAATAAGGGTCGATGGACTTTCTATATTTAAAAAAAAAAATAAATAACTGCAACATTAAAATAAAATCTTGCACAATTTAAGCATATACCCACAACATCGTTGTCATATCAGTAATACGTAAATATTGGAGTCAAACAGAAAATCGCACACGCCTACATGATGTAAAATCAAACATCTCGCGTAGGATATTATACACCCTATAAACACAACTATTTTTTTATTATTTTATTTTTATTTTTATCAATACATAGATACATGTGTTTATTAAAAAAAATATATAGTGTTTCATTTGGTATATAATAAAAATTAACCGTTATAATAAAATAATATAAAAATTTATAGAAAAATGATAAAAAAAAAAAAAAATAATAGTGTCGTCTTTTTCCATAATCAGAATATCATAAATTAAACTGGTAATTTTCTTCGTTTATGTTTATCGTATTTAATTTAAATTCTTATTTATTTTATTTTAATTTATTTTTTTTTTTAAATAGTTGCAGTGATATTTCAAGGGCATTATAAGTTAAAATAAAAAAAATATATTTTTAATGATAACGAGTGTTTTTGCGGGGTTTATTAATTAAATGTACAACAAGTTTCATCACATTTACAAGGACAACTTGTCACGGAAGTTTATGTCGGAATCTTTTGATTATTTTTTAACACAATTAAAATAATCATGTTGATTTACAAATAAAAATATATATTTTTATCATATTTTTTATTAACAAGTTTTTTATTTATTTTATTTTTTTTAAATTCATTTTTTTGAATCTAGTCAATATTTGGCAATGTACAGAAAACTGCCTCAACTTATTCATGTTTATGTAGGCGAACATACCATATTTGTTTAACAAAATATAAATTAAAAAAAAAAATTAAAAATAAAACGTTCAACTGCTTTATAAAAAAATAAAAGTGTTGTTTTAAAAATTATTTATTCTTTATTAATTTTAATTATTTTATTTTATTTTTTTTTTCAGAATGTCTGTATCACTGATCTTGTTGATGGTCAACCATGTTTACAATGCGGTGAGACATGTCCAGGATTTTCACCACACATCTGGAGGTGAGTCAAAAAAAAGTCTATTTTTATTGTTTTTAATTTATTTTAAAAATTTATTATTAACGTTCGTTAAATAATTTCTTGAATAATATTTAAATATGAGCATTAACTAACAATGACTTCCGTTTACTTTGGCTGATGAAATTCGTTTGGTATTATTTTAAAAAAAAATTCAAGTCAAAATATTATTATTACAAATGACTTTAAAATATATTTAAAATTATAATATAAATAGCTAAATAATTATATGACTCATCCAGACAATAATAAAAAAAAAAAAAAATAAAAAACAGGTAGCAGTGTCGATAAATACTTGAGCAATCTAATTGCACTTAAACGATAAAAAATTTCCTTAGAAATAAAATTTTAATAATATATAAAATTATATTTCGAAATACATGTACTTGGTAATTATCAAGACAGAGAAAAACGTATATCGTTAATAAATCATAACTAATTTTTACAAAACAAAATAAATAATATAAATCATCAGTAAAATAAAAAAATAACAAGTCAAGTTTTTATTTTTCATTAAATTAATTATAACTTTTATGAAAAAAGTTAATTAATATTTCTATAAAAATTGCATTGAAATAAATATTATTTATTTATTTATTTTTTCAATTAACAATAAAATTTAATTTGATATTTCAATTGATAATTGATTGATATTATCATATTGTTTAAAATAAAATTATTAAATAAAATCAGTATAAAATTTAAAAAAAATTGTTGCACCAAGAGAGGTCTCTCAAAAATACTTGGAGTATGTTAATATAAAATATATATGCAACAGCATAAGTGCTTCTTCTCTATTTCTGCATTTTTAATATATAATCATACCACGTACATATGCATTTTATATACATGTGATTTAAAAATCTCCCCGCAACCACAAATATGCAATGCAACACACGAGTTTAATTTTTTGGCTCAGTTTATTCCCAACTTCTTCATTGCAAAGACGACTAAAAAAAATAATTTATATAAAAATATATTTACAATTTATATTATTATTATTATTATTATTTTTTTATTCATCTACATAATAAAAACATTTATTGAAATTTAATTTATTACTATTAAATTTTATTAAATTAATAGTGTGAATTTTTTTTATCAATCTATCAGTTTGATTGTTTGTATTTTTAAAAAAAAATTTTTTTTTTGATAAATCTATATTTAATAATTTTACAAAAAATTATTAATAAAAAAAATAATTTAATTTTCCTGGGATTTGGGAAAAGTTCTAACGGGTCATTGGACGATCAATTTTATACCACATGGTATCCTGGAAATTTGCCAATTTCTCGGTAACATTGTTGTGATTTTTAAATTAATAATTTAAATCAAATTTTAAAAATTTAAAAATTTTTTAATTAAACATATACTCAAGTTTATTTAGTGAATATTTTTTATAAATTTTGTGATTTATTTTTTTATATTAATTTATTTACAAAAAAAATATTTTTAATTAAATATATAAGTATATTTTTTATTTTGTATTTTAAAAAATTTAAAAATATCTAATTTGATATTTAAATAATGATATACACATTATTTTATATTCTTTGAATTTTATATATATTTTTTTAAAAATATAAAATTTACAAACTCGTATTGAATTAATAAATCTCAGTAATTAATCACTTTTAGTAATTTAATTATACTCATTGATTTTATGATAATAATTTTTTTAATTGAATAATCATAGATAAAATAAATAAAAATATTACCACGTGTGTTTATGGATCATGATTACATACATAAATTAAAAATATATGTTAATAAAGTAAATGACTCGTGTAGAGATTAGTCATTTGGATAATTATCTCAGGACTATGACGTGTTTCTAAGAAATTTATCATTATTTTGTTGAACAATTTTGCATATACAAAATTTTTTTTTTATTAAAAAAATAATAATTATTTCCATTTGTGAGTGTTATCACAATCATTATTATATTTTTTTTCATCAAAGTGAACAAAAAAAAAAAAACAAGTGTTTTAAAAATAAAACAAAAACAATGCTACAAGTTTTTAAATAAATTTTAAAAAAATATATCTTCAAATATGTACGTATTTTAAAATATAATTACAAATTTTTTTTTTCTCTCATTTATATTAATTTTTGTCAATATATTTAATGACATTTATTATTCATCAAGCAATGGATGACATAAAAATATTTTTTTATTTCTATTAGAAACAATATAATTATTTCGATAAATTAAAAATTAATTTCTAATGAATCATTCGAAATTATTTCAAAGTAAAAATACTATTTATTTATTTATTTATTTATTTTTTTAACTCAATTTTTATATAAATAACATTTAACAAAGTAAATATTATAAAAATAATAATAATAATTTTGTTTATTGTGTGTCGTCAGACAAGAGATGACTTGACTGTCTTCATATTCATATTACCCACGCAAAAAATTTGACAGTAGTGTAAATTAAAAATGAGATCACTAATGTTCACTGAACCACAAACAAACTAAAATAATATGCATTTTTTTTTTAAAACATTTATTTAAATATAATAATAATTTTTAACAGTTATTTTATATTTTTTTAATTTTAATATTATTACATTATTTTTTATTTGCTATTTTAAAATAAACTAAACAAAATTATGTTCTATTTTTATTAATGGCTACATTGGTTTTTAAACCTGACATACATTTATTTTATTTTTTTTATTATTACACAATTTTATATACAAAGAAATAATTATTTAAAAAAATAATTATTATACGGTTATAATGGCTTATCATTACTGCGTCATTGAAATTATTAATCATATTTATATAACCTTGAACCTTGAGATAATAATTATTGTCTTAAAATATATTTTATAAATGAGATTATATTTAAAATTTGATAACGTAAATTATATATAAATTTAAAAAACAAGTATTTTTAATGTTGGATTAAATAAAAGTGCCAACAGGTATATAATTTAACTTGACATAAGTGCATTTGTAATCTTTCTATGAATGATTTCATACAGCGCAATCGCAAAAAATATTAAGATAAGGTCTTTATGACCATATGACAGCTGAACAAGACTAACTCATACAAGTATACTCAATCTTGTCGGTTATTTTTATTTTCATTGTCAAATTAAAATGACTAATAAAAATTGGTTTATATTTTTTGATAAAATTTTATTTTAGTTTTTTTTTTTTTTATTTTAAAATTCATATTTGATTAGTATTAGTGTGTTTAGATTTATTTATCTACAAAAAAAAAAAATAATATATAATTTTAGATAATTTAAAAAAAAAAAAAACCATTGACTAATTATTTTTCAAGAAAAAAAAAATATCCAACAGTGACACACACAACTGATAATGAAACTTGTTATTTTTTTCAAATCTATTTTGAATTTTATTATCAGTTTTTTATTTTAGTTTGAAACTTGTTTTAAATGTGGAGTGATAAATAAAATAATTTATTAAATATTAAGGTTATATTTAATATAAAAGAAAAAAAAAAATTAATAATAAATAAAAAAATATATATAATATTTATTTAAAAAATACAGGTGAATTTTAATTGTTTGTTTGAACCACTTGGATACATAAAATTTATAAAATTATATATATATATCTTGATGGTTTTTATTTAATAAATTTTTCTTTATATTTTCAAGTATCAAAAAGATCAAGTTTTTAATTAAAAAAAAGTATCAATTAAATTCAATTTGAGATTATATATATATTTTTTTTTACTTAATAATGGAAAACAGATGTAGAGTTAAAGAACACTTGACTATTGTTGAAACTGCTGTGAGTGAATATGATGAAGTTAATGAGGTTAAAAATCTTTATGAATCATTGAGAATAAAACAATTTGGGTGAGTGAATGTTTATAAAAATATTTAACGTCATCAATATAAAATAAAAATAAACCAATTGAATATTTCAACTTGACAATTTATCATAAATAAATAAAAAAAAAAAAACTTTAATCAGTTAAAAATATCTTATCAATTTGTATATATTTTTTTAAATTCAAAGTGTAATTTTTAAATTAATTTTTACAACATATTTATTACAAATAATATTATTATGATAAATTATAAACACTTGTTGATTATTAAAATAAAAATTTTAATACTTGGAAGTGATAAAACTTGACATATCAATTATTGTGTGTATAAAATTTAAATTGAAACAAATTAAATTATTTTAATATTATAAAAGTTACAATTTTATTAAATTTTATTAGTAATATTTATTTTTAAATATATAATTTACATCAATACTTGTTTGTTTTTTTAATTTTTTTTTTTTTTTTAACTTTCAAATATAAAGTCTGGTACAAAAAGTGAAAGTTTATTGCTACCAGTTGAATAATTTTTTTTTTTTAATTTTTTTACAATTGTTATTTTATTTTTATTATTTCAATGTATTTTATTTATTTAATTTTTATAATTTATTTATTAATTTTTTTTTTTATCCATTTACTTTGAATTTTATATTAGTATTATTATTATTAATTTAATTTTATTTATTTTTATTGTAAATGATCATTACATCGATCGACGTCAGTCAGACAATAGCACGTAATGTTGACTTGATCATGAAGGCCAATGAAGACTCACAATATTCTTGGCATAAATATATTTTATTTTATTATTATTTTTTTTTACATTTGCTTATAAGTATATATATATATATTTTTATAGGTATTTTTTAACCTACGATTTAATTTTTGTGTTGTTCTTATCTTGTGTGTCATTGTGTCGACAACAACGCGATTCTCTGTCCTCGTGGTTTTTTTTTAATTTTTTTTTTTCATTAAAAAAAAGAATAAATACATTAACACAAACTTGGAGTGTTAATTTAATATTATTATTTAGTTGATGTTATTATATTTAAAATATATATTAACAATCATTGTGACCACGAGAATTTTTTGACATAAAAAAAAACTACTTGTTCAATTTTTAATTTTCATTGTTTTAATATGTATATTTTTTTTTTGTTACGTTCCGGATAATAATTTGTAGACAATGGTATAATTTTAAATTCAAGTTAAAATTAAAATAAAAAACTTTAAATAATATTAATTAATTAAAATATTAAATTTATAATTATTTATTAAACAATGGTTTGGGATTGGAAATTGGCTGTTAAACAAGTTAATGTAGAAAAAAAAAAAAATCTAAAATTTCCATCACGTGAAAGAAATCAAGCTGTTAAAAAAAGTACTATTGAAAAAAAAAATGATAAAATTAGTGATACAATTTTATTGAGTGCAATGTCAGTTGATAATTTACATGATAAAAAAATATTTGGTGATTGTGGAATAATTGGATGTCAAGAATGTCTGATTCGTTCATACAGCTTGTAAGATTATTTTAAAAAATTTTATTTTAATAATTAACAAACAACTAATAATTTCCTTGATAATTTTTTATAAAATATATAAATAATAATTGAAACATTTCTATTGAAAAACAAGGCTACCTTATTTTTAAAAAATTTATAAAAAAACAGTGATTTATAATTAATTCAAAACACATGAAATTATTCGAAACATAAATTTATATATATTTTTTTTAATTAAACAAAATAATTAAAAATAATAATAAATTAAAAATATAGTCACCCGGAAACATCTGGTTATGATATTTATTACTTTTATAATATTATTATTACTCATTAAAAAAAAAAAAAATTTCAAAATGTGATTAATAATTATATTATTATTTGGAATAATAATTTAATATTTTTATTCGATAAATGATATGTTTATTTAACTAATACTCAAGTGTTATTATTATTTTTATTATAAAATTTTTATTTATTTATTTTAATATACATACAACATAAATCTGTAAAGTCAAATGTATAGAAAAAAAATATTAACCAGTTGTGAATTTTTTTTAGTTTTTATTTTTTTTACGATCTCATTTCCAAACTATCGTGACATATGAAGAGTTTCTATATTTACAACGCAATAATATCCATAAATAATTTTACAACAAAGTTTATGTATTAACATTCAATTGGTTTTTTTTTATATATATATTTTATTTTTCCATTTATGTCAAATGATATATAAAAATAGGTTTTATTATAAACACTTAAATAAAATTTCAACATCTATATTAGATATTTATTCATCACTATTAATATTTATTTTAAAACGATAAATATATTTTTTTTATTATCAAAATTTTAATCTACATTTAAAATTTTATTTTAACAAAAAAAATAAATGGTATAATTTTGCAGAAGTATTTATTAATCAAGAAAAAAAAAAAAAAAAAAAAATTAAATATTCACATAAAACAGGAAATAGTATTTTATTTTTTTATTGTTATTTTATAAAAAAAAAAAAATGGATTTTTGGTATAGGCTTATAACAGTCCAAGCATTGAAAAATAAATAATAATAAAAAAATAAATACAACTAAGCCAAATGCACGTCAAATCATGTCATAATCTTGGCTTTAAACTACGCAGTATTTTAACTGAGCTTTTTTCGGTATATTATTTATATATGTTGAATTAAACATTAGCTCATTTAACTTACGTAAAAAAGTTTTTCCTTAAAGTTCTCCTTCTTCTAATAATATTTATAAGTTTCATTTAATTTTTTGCTATGCGGTAGTAGTTGTTTTAAGTAGAAAGAACATGTACAAGGTCAGACATATACAAAAATTGTTGTTGCTCTGTCATACTAATGAAATTTTTTTTTTTTTAAATGAGATATCCCTCATCACTCATGTCATCACAACTACTTTGAAAATTTTTCACCAGACAGTCTCTATTTTTTTTTTTTTTTTATTTAATTTAAAAAAATAATATTTAAAAAATTCAAGAAAAATTATTTACTTTATCAAGTTTTTTTGTTAAAAAAAAAATTAAATATATGCACATAAATGAAATGATGATTTGATTAATAGTAATTAATTTATTTGAAATTTATAAACAAGTTGTTGATAATTTTTTATTTAATTTAAATTAAAAAAAAAAATATATGAAATTTGTTATTTTAAAAATACATTTATGGCATGAAAAATACAGTTGAGATTTTATGTTGGGATGTTTTCATGATGATGATTTGATGATGGACAAAAAAAGCTCTAGTATTTGCAAATATGACACATGTTTTTTAATATTTTAACTATTTCTATATACAAAAAATTATTTAAAAAAAAAAAACATTTAAAACATTATGAATAATTTGAATTTTGCGCTTGCGCAAGTTTTACTTTTTCCATATGTATATAGGTAAACTCTACCTACGATGTAGTCGCGTGGTGCCAGTTTGAAGTAAACTTCTTCTCTGGATGTGCAACATTTTATTATATTAAAAAAAAAGTTATTTCATCCCTTGAAACAATAATAAACAGATTAAAATTTACAATAATATAAAAATAAATCAACAAATTTACATAAAAATAAAATTAACAATAATATTTTTTATAAATAAATATTTAGTGGTGAATAAAATCAACATGTGTATCATCATCGATTCCCACGAGCAAGAAAGGTGCAGCTAATGTGTAGGAAGTTAAATAAATTTATAAAATTTATTAAAAAAAAAAAAATGCACTGTAATAAATCTGGATCATATAAAATCCATGTCAAATTGTGAAATGATAAATGACAAATAATATAAATTGATTCTAATGACAATTAGCACGAATGTGAAATCACGCATAAAAATAATACAAGTAGCTATATAAATAAATATTTCAACCGATGACCATTACCTGTCTCTTAATAAACATTTAAAATTTTTTTTTTATCTAATTAATGGCCATTAGCCAAAGCTACTGATCAACAAACACGTAGGAGTCATCGTGTAACCTTTTTTGATAACACCTAAATTTATTTAATTATTTATTTTTTTATTTTATTTATACTTTTAAAATATTATATTTGTGATGAAATTTAATTATTATTATCATTTTAAATAATATCAAATAAAACAAAAAAAATATTTCCTTGTTATTTTTTTATATGTCAGATTTATCGTGATAATCGAATTGAACATCGTTAGGCACTCCAATTTTATTGACTCAAAAAAAAAAAAAAAAAAAAAGGAAGATAATACAAAAAAAGATATGTCTAAAAGAAAGGGAATCGTTTATTCTCAGATGCCGATATTATAACTGAATTTCTTGTACATTTATTTATTATTTTTTATTTTTTTTTTGTAACAAGGTCAAATATCAAGGAGCTTTTTTCCTAAAACTATATAACCACACCAAAAAAAATTAAATAAATAAAGATAAATATAACATTTGTATAATTATCATCTGTTTGATCTATTAAAAAAAAATAAAATATCTATTTATTGCTTTTTATTTTATTTTTCTATATGTCATCCTGAAGCTTTTACTAAATTAATAAATTTAATTAAAAAAAAATTTTATCTATTTTATTAAATATTTAAATAAATATAAATATGAGAGAAAAAAAGAAATAATTAATTGAATTTATTAAATAATTAAATTATATAAAATAAAAAAAAAATTAAATAAAATATATAAAACTGATTGGACGACTTCAGAGGCGTCATACGACGCCAATATTAGTTGATGGTGGTGGTGGTGTTGAGGTATCATCAAAAATGAGTCCAAAAGGACAAACTCAAGATGTACCAAAAATGGAAGTACGTGTATCATGTATAACAACACCTGGTGCTGAACCACAAGGTGTACGTGTTAAAATACCAGAACCTAAAAAACGTCCAATAAGTCCAATAACATGTAAAACAACAACATTAATACGTACAAGATGTCCTTCAATGAGTGAAAAAGATTATTATAAAAAAACACCATCATTTGATCGTCGTGATAGATATACAACATTATCTGGTGCTGAAATTAAACAATTATCATTAATGAATGATGATAATAATATATTTAATAATACAAAAAATAAAAGACATTTAATGTTTGATAGAAAAAATCGTTTTCCAACATTATCTGGTAATGAATTTAAAAAAATTTTGAATATTGGTAAATGTCCACTTGAAGATGGTTTGGATCTTAGTTTAGCACCTTGGCCTGGTATGAAATGGACATGTGTAAGGGTATTACATCTTTATTGTAAAATATTTGATCAAATTGGACTCTTCGAATTAATTGTTAGGTAAACAAAAAAAAAAAAAAAAAAATGTTTTTATTTTATACATTATTTTTTGTGTGTGATGTTGATTTTTTATTGAATTTTTTTTAAGCTGAATTAATTTTAACTGTGCTTTATCTTTTTGTTTATTTGATTTTATATTTGATATAATTTATTATCAAAGAAAAAAGTTATTTATTATTAATTAATTTATTTAAATAATAATTTAATAAAAATTACAATTAAAATGTCAAACAAGTAATTTAATAAAAAACAAAAAACGATGATAAAAAAATATAAAAAATAACAAGCATATGAAGTTTGTACAGAGTGTGTTTGTCAATGGCATTTATCTTTTTTTTTTTTTCTTTATTATTTTATTATCACTTTTTTATTTTTTATTTTGACCTCAATAAAATAATAAAATAATAAAAAAATAACTACCCTGAAAGATAAAATCCCTTGTGAATATAAATCTTAACGATTGACAAGAGAACTATTAACATTTTCTCATTTTGATTTTTATTTTTACTACAATATTTTCATTAACAATGAATATCAAATAAAATAAAAATATACATGATTTGTTTGTTTTTTATTTGAATATATTATTTGCGATAAAGTTCAACGTCATTGACATTTATCATATAATAATATGATAAAAATCATTTCCGGTAATTATTATAAATATATTTAATATTTTATTTAAATATTTAAAATCATCATGATGACGATAATGAACTTGAATAAATTTCTAAAAATAAATAAATTTACGTATGACAATATTTCATGAATTTTTTTAGTGTTTTAACTTAAAAAAATTTTTGAATATATTTTGCGTCATATTATTTTTTAATATATAGAAATTTTAAATTCGAGCCAATTTATTATATATTAAAGTAAAAAAAAAAATAATAATTTTCTATTTTTTAATTTAAAAAAAATATATATAAAAATAAATAAAACCATTTAGTCAAAGGAAATATTAATTTTTTATTCGACCATATTTTTCTTTTAAATTTTTTAAATGACACTGGCAAACTGGTGGACAAAAAAATTCAATACTAAAAGCTTTTTTATGATTTCCGATCACAGCATGAATGATTATTTTAACAGACAGTCTGTTCATAATTATACATAAACATATTAAAATGAATTTTTTTTTTTAAAAAAGTTTTATTTTTGGCAAATTTAATTTTTGTCATACTAATAATTATTATAAATATTTTCTTGGCAAAATACTTATATAGTTAAATTGAATGACGTTCAAAAAGGTGTGTCAGAATAAAAAATTAACCAGTTAATGCATCCAGTTGATTACCATGATTGTTTGATGATAAAAATTTTACAATATTTATCGCGTGTTTTTAATTATTACAAGACATCCTAACATCAAAATAAAATATAGATTAAACAAAAAAAAAAAAAACTTCAATAATAGTTATGAAATTATCCATAAAATTAATTATCTAATATATTTATTAATTATTTTAATTTTTATATATATATTTTTTAATATTATTGATTAAAAAATATCAACAACACCCACATGTATATATTTATTTTATATATAAATTAATAATGAAAATAAAATATAATAATAAAAATAGTAAAATGAATGTAATCACGTAGCAAACACACATAGAAATGGTAATAAAATTTTATGACAAAAATAAAATAAAAAAATAAAATAGTATGTTTGATATCTAGACTCTAATAAAAGGTGTGCTCATCGCAAATATTTATTATAACAACATTGTATCATTGACATTGATTAACTTTATCAAATGATGAAAATGATATATATATATATATAGATAAATTATTTAATTTAATTGATAATATTATTAATTTAAATATAAATTATAATTTACAGAAAAAATTGTACGAGTTGCAAGTGTCCAAAGGAATCTCATGATGTGTGTCATGAAGAGTGGGTGTCAGTTCGAGCAAGATTAGGCCTAAAAGGTGAGGGACCAAACAATCATGTTGGTCTTGATCCACGTGAAAGAGGCTTGGCATGGGCACCACCAGGTCTATCACCAAACAAGGTGATACATTGATTAATTATCCTAATTTATATATATTTATAATAAACTTTTTAATATTTATTTTATTAATTTTATTTAATTATATACCATAAAAAGTCATGGCTCATCCAGACAATTTAGACTGATGAGTGATGAATAATAATATTGACAGAATAAAAAAAAAAACATGATGAATAGAAACAAATTAAGAAAATTTATATACATATAAAAAAATATCATCTACAAAATATATTAATAGACAAGATACTTTATTCATTCTTTTTTTTTTTTTTAAATTTTGTTTATCTCAAAAAGTTGTTGATGTAACTGATCACGTGCTGTTTAAATGTATACAAAAAATATGAAATTTAATTTAAATTAAACTTCAAAAGACATAGTAAAATATTATTATTTAAAATATGAAAATATTATTATTTTAATTATTAAATTTTTATTAAATTATTGATAATTTTTTATGTGATATGATTTTTTTTATACATAAATAAATTTATGAGGTTATTAAACAATACGTTAAAAATGATATTTAAAATAGTCAGTTAACAATTGATTAACCAGTTAAATAACATGATTTTAATGTTCAATAACTTTATGCATCATAAATTGGCAAATATTCAAGTCTCATAATAAATTAAATTATTTTTTGTAATTTAAAAATTAATATCAATTGTAATTTTTTATTTATATAGGTATAGGTATATTTTTTTTTCTTGATAATATTTTATGTAATAGAGTTAGATGATTATGCATTTGTATATATAGTATATATTAAATTTACGATGTTGATTTACAATAATCTCAAGTATATAATGCAGATGAGTTTTGGTAAAAAGCCAAGTAATACATCATAAATTAAAAACGATTAAAATCAATGATAATATTATAATAATGTTTGTTTTTTTTTTTTTTTATAATTATTTATTCAACATGAATATTTTTTATTTTTATTAAAATAATAATTAATTAATTAATTATATTTATCCAGGTGGATGAGTACTTTTCATTATTACCAGAAATATCAGTTCCACGACTTGGTACACCTGGTGAACGTTATCGTGATCGTCAATTATCAACTCAATTACCAAAACAAGATCTTGCACGAGCATATTGTCGACATTTAGATACTAAAAATTCATCAAGTGCTGATGATTTTATGGCTGCTAGAAATGAAATTGCACTTGATATTGGTAGTGTTCAAGAAATATCTGAAAGAAATCAAGTAATTATATTTTATTATATTGAAAAATATATATGTTATTGTTAATTTTATATTTATTATAGGTATAATTAATTTATTAATTTTTTAATTTTAATTTCAGCAATGTGCAGAATGTCATGAACCATTAAAATATGGTAGTCTTGGTGTTATTGCAAGTAAACTTGGACAATTTTATCATCCATCCTGTTTTAAATGTACATGTTGTAAAGAACTTCTTGTTGATCTTGCTTATTGTGTTCATGATGATTTACTATATTGTGAAAGACATTATGCTGAACAACTCAAACCAAGATGTGCTGCATGTGATGAGGTAAGATTAAATCAAATTTTTATATATTTTATTTCATTTATAATATTTTATAAATCAAGTCCAGTTTTTCAATTATTTATTTATTTTTTTACCATTTAAAATTGAGTTGTTGATTATGATTTACCATCAACAATTATTGTTGTATAATTGTCGACTACTTACCATTACTAATATTATTGGTGGTAAGTAGTCACCGACAACAGTGGTCAGACTTGTCTATCGTTGCTTTAAATTTAATCTAACTTATCAAAAAACAAATTCAACTTTACCGGCTTTTCAAACAGATATCTTTTTTATTTGAATCATTTATTTAAAAATAAATAATAATAAATAAAATATAAAAGTTATTATAAATATATTCTTGTGAATGATTTATATATCTTAATATTTATTTTTGGATAAAATTCAAGTATCTTTAAATAATTTTATTTATTTATTTAATTTATTTTTATAAACAAATGAATATAAAATTGAAACTGACAAGTTGTCCACTAAATTTAATATAAAATACCAGACATTGAAGGCCCACAAGTTGCTAAGTTTATATTATATATTTATTTTTAACCATATTTGGTAAATTCCAAACGTTAAAAAATGTTGTTTTATATTTTATTTCGTAATTTATATTTATTGAGATGATTTTAACATAAGACACTGTCAAAGTAGTTATTTTATAATAAATAACTTTTATTACAATTATAATAATTAAATTAAAGTTACATATTTTAAGTAAATAAATAAAAATACCACAACAGTAGAACATTTTTTTTTTTTTTTTTACATTGATACTTTGATATTTATTTATTTATTATATAATAATTATATATTTTTGACTCAAATAAATCAAACAAAATTTAATAAAAATAATAACAAATATAATATTTAAAATAACAAAAATATTTAAATATATTTTCGTCGATTATTTCATGTTTATAATAAAGCAATGTGTCGATGAGTCTTAGTTGGATATGATGATATTTAAACTAGGCTACATCACAACTTTATTTAGACTCAAAAATAATATAATAAATAATAATTTATAAATATTAAAAGATAATCTATAAATATTTATATGAAATAATTTATTATATAAATTTTAGATTATTTAAATTATTTAAATTGATAATTGATGTAAATTTATCAATTTTAAATTTTTATTAATTCATTGTTAATTTAAATAGTTGAATATTTTGTTTTTTTTTTTTTAAATCAAAATTGGTTTATTTCCAAATTTAAGTATTACTTGATTTAATTAAGATACCATTTATTTCTATCTATTTTCAAAATTAAATATTCCCACTTTTATATCGTTCAAATTTAACTAACTAATTTCATTAAATTTTAAACATAATCTAAAAATCTTTCATCAAATTCAGTTCATTTTATAATTTTATTCATAAATATTTTATTCAAATATTTGCCCAACAAATATCATTTTATATCAATTCACAGTTGGGTGAGTTTTTGATTATTTAAATAATATTTTTAAATATGATTAACTTGATTTTGTTTTTTATATACATAAAAAAAAATATAAAAAATTACTACAGCTAAATTTAACAATGACAACAAGTAAAATTCAATTTAAATATTAATAATAAATATTATTAATATTAGAATAGCTCTTGTCATCATCTTCAACTTGGCACTAATTTTAAATTTTTATATTTTTTAACTTCCTTTTATTTTCTTTGTTAATCATTAATCTTTTGAAATTTAGTCAGGAATATAATCAATCTATCTCATACTGATTTATTAACAATTTTCCAGACACTTGTTCTCAAAGTAAATGCACGCGAAACCACCAAATATCAAGAGTCATTTTATCATTTATTTATTTTTTTTTAAATTCATCTACATTTTTTTTATTTTTTATTTTTTATTTTTTAAATAAACCCGCATTCACTGAGTGACCTTGGCATCGTAACTCTTTGTGCCAGGCATATTCGACAATTAGCTTTTGAACTTTTCATGTAAAGAAAATTTTTTTTTAAATTTATTTTTTCTTTATCATTTTGTTTTTAAATATAAATTAATTTATTTTTATATTTTAAAATGATTGATTGAATTATTTGAGTAAAAAAAAAAGTATTTATAAATTTTATATAAATAATAGAAACGAATTTTTTTAAAAAAAAACTGTTGTCAGGATTTGAAGAGTTTATTTAACTGTCTATTTTAATTTTTTTTTTATTATGATAAAAAATTAATGCCAATAATAATTATTGTTAATCTTAAAATAACTTGATTTGATTTATTTTTTAAATATATATATTATTGTACTCTAAAGTATCAAAAATAAAAAATATAAAAAATAAAAAAGCTTATGAGTTTGATAGATTTTAAATTCAAAAGCAACAGTATATCTAAAGTTTTTAATTATTGGCAAATTTCCAAGAGAAAAAAAAAAATAGTACCGGGTGCAAAACACGTATGGATGATATTCTGACGTTTGTATGTTGATCTAATGATGTAGTAACCCAGAAATAAAAATTTACTCATCTAGAAATTTAAAAAATTTCTTATAATTATTATAAAGAAATTAAGAGAAATATTTTTTAAATTATATAATTTAATAATTTAATAAAAAAAATTGATTATTAGGTCAATAGAGTTATAATTTATTTTCAATAAAACAAGCCAAAATTATATATTGTAGTATTTAAAATACCACTTGCCAAAAGTGCAGTGACACATTTAAACCAAGCATAAATTTATTCAATGACAATAATTAACTTCATTCAACATTGAACAACATTATCTCTTAATTTTCCAAGAAAAAAAAATATAATACAATAAAATTAGAATGATTAACATTACTAACAAAATTATCAAAAAATAATAAGAATAATTGTCATTTGAGAAATTAAATATGCAAAAAAAAGCTGTCATTTATTTAAAAATTATAAACATAATAATAATACAATGTAAAAAATCATCGATATAATTTCAAGTTGTCAAGTAAATTAACATTAAGGACACAACCATCTGCATTCGAGGACAATATTCTAACTTTAGATATCAGCAAACCAGGCATTATATGTTCATTTAAAATGTCTAGCCTCTGATCTCATCAACATCATCATCATCATCATCATCAGCACCATCATCAGTATGATCATCAAAGAAACTAAATTACTGTGAACTGGCAACAGTTACATTTGATCACTCGGCCTAAATTAAATAGTTGTGCATCGTGTATTATTATCAAAATTATATTTATTATTATAATTTATAAATTATATTATACAATAAATTATATTTATTAATAATTCTCTTATAATGCTAGCAACAAGAAAATCATCATCATCATCATCATCATTCCAAGTGAACTAAAAAAAAAATATCTTATTAAAAAATTTTCAAGATCATTAAACTTTATGGAATATTATATTGGCAAAGATAAATATTTTGAATATGTGGGTGTGTAATAAAAATGTTACAAAATATCAACATTTGTAATCATTTTAAACACGTTTTTCATATGACATTAATAATTTTAATTAAAAAAAAATAAATGATTAATGTAAACTGGTAAATAATGGGTTTATTATTATCAATACTTGTTGGTTGTGTTGGTGTTATTGAATTAATTGATATATTAAAATATAAAGATAATCAAGTTACATTAAAATCACCACCATGTTTATCATATCATGAATCAGATGTTAATGATAATTTAAGTATTCATGATTCAATATGTGATTTAAGTCATTCTGATAGTTTAAATTTATCAAAAAGTACACGTTGTAAATTAGAAAATCTTCATGAATATAGTTTAAGAGTTAAAAGTGAACTCAGATCACGTGGTTATGATGATGCTTGTACATTATCAGATTTTAGTTGTAGAGATATTTTTGGAATGTCTAGACCAGATTCACGAGCAAGTTTAGACTTTGATTTACCTCATGATGATGATGATGATGATGATGACGTTGTTGATGACGACGATAATAATATCAACAATAATAATGACGATGAAAATTGTGATAAACATTTAACATCTTTAATTGATGTTGAATGTTTATCAAATATAAATTCATCAACAAAATTATCATCAAATGAATTACAAGATAAATTAAAATCATCAAATTCATCAATTGATTTAACAGAATCATTTGATAATGATGATTCTGATAATGAATTATTAAATAATAATAAAAAAAATTCAACATCATTATCATCATCACCAGCACAATCATCAACAGATCCATCAAATATTATTGATAATAATAAACCACCATTACCACCATCACAACGTCGTAAACGTTGTATTAAAAATACAAAATTAAAAACAACAAATTATGATGGTGATACACTTGTATTAATACAAGATAAAAATATAAATAAATTAACAATAAATAATGATAAAATGAAAAATAAAATAATTAAAAAAAGTACAAGTATATTAAGAAAACCAACACGTTTAAAATCACGTAATGCTGATATCAGTAAATCTGCTGAAAATATTATTTTTAATAATAATTCTAATAATAATATAAATAAATTAACAAAACGTCAACGTGATCCAGATAGAAGAAAATCTGATATATCTGTACAAACAATTAATAATTATCATGATGAATCAACAAATACAATAATAAATAATTATGGTGATAATAATATATCAACTAGTAGACAAAGTATATCAGTTGAAGTACAAACAAATTTTGATGATTATGATTATAATTTATTTAATGAATTATTATTACCAAAAATACAATTATTTAAAAATAATAAATTATTAAAATATAATATTAAATCACGTTCACTTGATGATAATATATTTGATTATTATTATGATAATGATAAAAATTTAGAAAACAATTTACCTGGTATTTCAGTGAGAAATATTTCATTGTTTGATAAAGACAACGAATTTAACAACTGGAATTTAACAAAGAAAATAAATTCCAAAAGTTGTTTGAAAATTTTAGATTCTCAGACAACGACAAATACAAATACAAAGACAACAACGATGACGACGACGACGAAAACAATGAAAAAAACGATGCATGAAAATGAAGACGATTCAATTGATGAAGAGTTTTTAGATGCTGTTGAGATGGTAACTTCTGAACCTGGATCATTTAATGACTGCATACCATCTTCAAATGAAAATAAAAAACCTACTAGGGTAATGAAAATTATACCTTGTTTTTTATTTTTTAAATATAAATTTTTTTTATTATTATTATTTTCTGCATTTATTTTTAATAAATAATAAACAATAATAATATTTTTTTGAATAAGTTATATATTTTTTAGTGTAGTGTCGTGTGAATATTGTCACGACTCGTATATAATATAAAAGACAAAAATACAAATGCTATAATATAATCTTGTCAACAAATATTTTATTTGGTTTAAAAAAAAAAAAAATATATATATATATATATATATAAACACATACATATTTATTATAAGAAATATTAAAGCAAATGATTATTCAACTTTTTTTTTTTTTATCTTAAATAATAATTATATAAGGAAAATTATATTCAATTAATTTAAAATTGACCTACTTATTTAAAAAATATTTACATATAACATTGATTAATTTATAAAAAAATTTTTTCAAATGATTCACAATATGTCAATTGAATAAATCAATCATTAAATTAAGTTTACAAGATATCAATTGATTATTTAAAAAATTCATGAATTAAAATTTAAAGATCAATCAATCAAAAAGTAAAACAAAAAATAGTTTTTTTCTTTTATAAATAAATTTTTAAGTTATCCCTTGAGACTTTATAACACTCAAATGTTTGTATAATTAATAAGGCAATTATGCTGAAATACATATTGATGTTTTATTACATCTTGTTAAATTCATGAAATTTTTTTTCACAAATTTTTTGATAAATCTGCTTTCAGAAAAATTACAAGGTTGTTTTATTTACTGTTTTTTTTTTTCTCAGTGTATATATCATTCATATATGGAGTAAACAAGTTGCCCTTTTTAAAATGTTATAATTTTAAAAAATTGAAAAATAAAAAAAAATAAATACATTTTATTTGATATTATGAACAATTGTGTAGGCGAACACGAGACATTGGTGATGCGTGGAAAATACCGACCCACTTTTCGTTAACATCAGTTTCTGTTATTTTTTATGTTTTAATTTTTTTTAATTTTTTTTTTTTTTTTCTTCTATTTTTCATCGTTTATTGGTACTTTGATATGTCTTCTACACAAAAAAACACATCAACTTTGTAACCACCTGCTTGGCAAAATATCAAAAAAACTTTTTATCTTCAGAGTAATTTTCGTGGTGATGTGTGGAAAACTCAGAGAAATAAAGTAAAAACTAATTGTAAAAAAAAAATATATATATATCCTGTTTTTTTTTTTTTAAACAAGCAAATGAATACATGAAATATAAATGAAATGGGAAAAAATATAAAAAACAAATCTTTACATTCATAAATGTTGAATGTACATTGAATAAAAATTTATCCAGATTTCGTTGATTTTTTTTTTTTAATTAAATAAAAGAAAATAACTTATAAAATATATTTATATCAAAGAAAGAAATATTTTATATTTCATATTTTGATATTAAATATTTGTTAAATTTTTTTATTATAACTTTGTGTATTATTTGAAATACTCTAAATTTTTTTTCATCTTACACTTGAGTGCTTTTATCAAAGTCAGTTACAAATACATAAAGCTCAAAAAATAATTCTATTGTAATAAAAATAATATTAAAAAATTGATAAAAAATAAAATAATACAGTGTCATTAAAAAATAAATAAATAAAATTATTATATATGAAGTAAATAAACACAGTGGTGGAAAATTATTTTTGGGTGGGAAAAATTTAAAAAAAAAAAATATGTAAAATTGCACCCGGCACACTTGCATTAACCTGAGCCAATGTAATATTTATTTAACATGAGTATATTTATCGTAATATATATATTATATTATATACTAAATAATACATATGTGTATTTTATTTAATGGAAAAAAGGGAGAAGGGGCTGGAGTCGTCTTTGTGACCAAAATAGTGTCTCGATATGAGACGATACTCAGTACTGTTTCTTCCAACTTTTCAGTCAGTTCATAAACTCACAAGCAACACCGTGGCTTTTTAATATTTATATGTTTATTAATATTATTTATTTTTTTTTATACATATATTAATATTATTTAATAATAAAAATTAAAGAAACAAACAAAAATAATTGAATAATTTTTATAATAATTATATATATATTTTTTTTTAAATTGGTGTTACTCTTTATTGAGTTAATTTATTAAAGTTATTGAAAATATAAATAAAATTGATATTTATAATGGCGGATGTACAAACAGCAGTGTTTACAACAACCGAAAGAAAAGTAAGAAAAGTGAAGAAAACAACAAAACGCAGAGAAAGTCAAGATCAAAATTCGGAAGTACAAATTACCGAAATCGACAATACAACCGAAAGCTCGACGAAAAATACCAACGAAGAAAATCCAGCTGTCGAGGAGTATGTGCTGGCTAAAAGCTAATTTAATATTTTTTTTTTTTTTTTCGAAAAAATTAAAAAATGAAAATTAATTTAAATTAATTTTTTAGTAGTTTTTTTACTTTTTTTACTTTTTTTTTTTTTAAACAATTTTTTAATTTTAAAATTATTTATTTAGCCAGCACATACAGCATCACTAATTAAAGGTACATATTATTGACGAAAAAAAAAAAAAAAAGAATAAATAATAATGAAAAACTGGAAAATAATGACTATTTTTCAAAATCGAAATTTGAATTTCGAAAAATCGAAATTTTAAAAATATTTCGAAACTAAATACTTGAATATTTAAAATAATGTTTATGTTTAATTTTTTTTTTAATATTATTAATTAAATTAATTAAATTAAATTTGTTACAGTTAATTTTCAGTGGGGAATACACAAAAGCAATGAACAAGGATTGGCACAGCGGTCATTTTTGTTGTTGGCAATGCGACGAGTCGCTGACCGGTCAACGTTATGTACTGAGAGACGAACATCCTTATTGCATAAATTGCTACGAAAGTGTCTTTGCCAACAATTGCGAGGAGTGCGGCAAGTTAATAGGCATAGACTCCAAGGTAAATTCATGCAAGGTACTATCTATTTTTCTTTACTATATTAATTAACTATAACAATGGAGATTCAAATAAAAATGAAAAAAAAAAAAACTAGATGAAAATAAAATACATAATTTAATAATTGATTTTATTATTTAGCTTGATGTACAATCAACAAGTAACTTTGTACTTTTAATGAAAATAAAATTCATTAAAAAAGATTTTTAAAAAATCCAGTTTATACTGAGTATCTTACTCACATCTAGAAATAGAATTTTCCCCTTTTTTTTATATTTATTTATTTAAATTTTATTTTATTTTATTTTATTTTTTTCACCAGCCAAGTAGTAGTCTTGAACATTTTGTTAAAAATTATTGCAAATTTATTTTCGTCCACCAACGCAATACTAAAATACGACAAACATTTCCCTCTGAAAAAAAAATTATTTTTAAATTTATTTCTTTTTCCTCTTCCTCTTATTTATTTTTTTTTTTTCTCATCATTAATAACAACATCTTGTATTAATTTTGTAAAACAGTCAAAATATATTAACAAATTTTTAATAAACTTGGCTAAATTACAAAAAAACAAATAAATTATATTTCATGTTTTTACATTTGTTTATTTTTTTATTATTTAATATAATAAAATTAATTATTTTTAAAATAGTTTAGTTGATATTTTTCTTTTTTTTTTTCCATTTATATTTGTCTCCATTGAATTGCTAGTTATTTATTAATTTTTTTTTTGTTGTTTATAATTATTATTAAATAAATTTAATTTTTTTTTAGGATCTATCTTACAAGGACAAGCATTGGCACGAAGCATGCTTCCTTTGCTTCAAGTGCAGAGTTTCACTAGTAGAAAAACAATTTGGAAGCAAGGGAGACAAAATTTATTGTGGCAATTGTTACGATACCCAATTTGCAAGTCGTTGCGATGGTTGTGGCGAAATTTTCCGTGCTGGTAAGTTTATTTTTAATTTATTAATTATAATATTAAAAACAACAGCAACAACAACAATAATTTTATATTAATAATAACTATGTAAATTTGAATATGAAACTAAAAAAAATAATACAAGTTGTCGTTGTTGTTGTTGTTGTTTATTTAGATTAAATAAATTAATTTTTATGATAAATTTGAAGAATAAAAACAAGGTGATAGATTTATCACATTTTATATATTTTATTTTTTAATTTTTTTATTTTCTTATTACGGTAATTCAGTCAAGGTTTTTTTATGATCGCAAAACACAGCGGGACAAAATTATCGATATATTCAGAAGGACTTTTGATCCTCCTTCAGGCAATATGAAAAATAAAAAAATTATAATTATTATATTTTTTTTTCATATGATATTATCAATTTTATTTGGTATTCAAAGAAAATTATTATTATCATGGAAAAATATAAAAAATTTAATATACAAAATTGATGAAATAAAAAAATAACAAATAAATACAAAAAAAAAAAAAAAAGGGAAAAATGTGGATAAAAGTTTGTTTCACGCCCACTTTAAAATAATCTTTTGGGCTTGAATATGTAGGCCATGGTCTGGATTGCTATCAACGTGATGGTTCAAAGGTCATTAAAGATTTTTACGATTTAAAAAAAATTTTATCACTAAAAAGTAAACTATTTTATTGATATTTTTTATTTAATTGTAATAAATTTAGTTATATTATTTATAAATAATTTTTAAATTACTTTTTTGTATTTAAATTAGTTGATATCATCAACAACTTGATGTCAATAAAATTATTATTATATACTGGTTTAATAATTTTATGCTCGTTTAAATTATTATAGTTTGATAAATTTAGTAAATCAAGTTTTACGGGTGGTAAAATAAATATAATAAACTAGGTGAAGAAAAAATATAATACAAAATATATTGTGCATAAGTAAATTTCGTTTGGCAGATTGTCGATGATGACAAACTAAACTCTCATAAATTCAAGTAAATACTTGAAATCATATTAACAATATTGCGATTTTTATTATAAAGTTGTTAATCATCAAAACAGATTGACGTATTATGCTAGGAAATTTTTATTTTTAAAATACAAATAATTTTATTTTTCAATTACAAATAAGTATATTCTTTTTCACCAAGGACAAATAGATAAAAAATTAAAAATTAAAACGCAAAAAAATATTAAAAATTAATATATTTGTTTACTTGAATATAAATAATATATTTCCTTATTTTTATTTCGATTAGTAAAAAGTAAAATTTCTTGATAATAAAGACATTTTTTTACTTGTAATTATTGCAAGGATTTTGAGTAAAAAAATTTTAATTTATTTAAATTATTTGTAAAATAGTATTACATTGTAGATTGTGTTAATTTTTTTTATAACTTTATGAAAGTTATTGTGTAAATTTTGCGCCTGCCCAAGTTGTGATGTTGATTCCAGTTGAGTTGAGACATGAATTTTCTTTGCAGTATTATTCACAAGTCTTTAAGACGTATAACATTATTTAAATACTACCATATAAAATATTAAATAAATAATAAATCATGTTTAAAAATAAATTTTAATTTAAATCATCAACGTATTAAATTAAAAAATTAAAAAAAATAATAATAATTTTAATGAAAAATAAAAAATTAAACTTAATAAGTTATTAACATCAATTATTTATTAATAAACGATAAATATTAATTAAAATAAAAAATTAAAAAACAACTAAAAATCATTGATGCGTAAAATTTAATTCTTTAATTAACTACTGAATTATAAATATTTTTTTTTTAAACAAATAATTTGCATTTTATTCATAAAAAATGAAGTAAATTAAATGAAAAATTCAAGTAAATTAAAATTTATTGTTAAGCACGTGATTCTTGTTGATATTTCTAGACAGCTTGACGCAAAAAAAAAATAATAAAAAAATGAAACAAAAATAATAAAATAAAATTTATAAAAAAAAAAAATAATAACTAAAGAAACGTGTCTCGGTGTTGTTGAGGTGAGAAAATAATGGAAGGGGTTTTGTGACTTTTTTCAATAAGTATCTCGACAAATTGAAGAAGACGGTGATTCTACTTTCTGTAATCGCAACCTCGTGCCTCAAGAATATAGTGAATATTTAATAATAAACTTTTTCCATCATCAAAATACAATAGAAATTATTTATTTTTTTCTATTCTTTTTTTCATCTATAAAACTGTAAATTAATTTAGAGTGATATTTAAACAAATAAATATAAAAAAAAAAACTGTGATAAAATAGTGATTTAAATAATGTCAACAGAAGCATTACGAGAAAGATTATCAAATAATTTACGATTAAAAACAAAAACAGTTGGTGATGATAAAATTAAAAAAGCCAAAGATAATGGTGATGATGTTGCAATATTTAGTATGGTACCACTTGAAGGTGATACAAAATTTTATTGTTCACTTGGAAGAGATTGTCGTATTGGTGATTGTAAAAAAGCCTTACCAGGTGATTTAATTAAATAATAATACAATATTAATCACATAAAAACAACAAAAACATAATTTCAAATCAAATTTTATCAAATTTTTTAAATAGATAATTGAATAATTGATTTTTAATGAAAATTAAAAAAAAAATTACTATTATGTATATAACTGAGAATAGTGAACATGTGGGTTGTGTATTTTCTACATAATTATATCTATATATATAAATATAAATATAAATATGATATATACGTAACGAAAAACCGGTCGGTTTCGATTTGCGATCATAGGAGACATGACCTTATTGGGAATATACACAAGCAAGTTACCAAGTTGCCAAGAGCACCATTCAATTGAGCTGCATGTTGTATATTATAATATTATCATTGGCATGTTTTAACATAACATAAAAAACTACCTTAATTATCATTATATCATAATATATCATAATATACATACATACATTACATCTGTATTTTCAATATAATATAATATTATTATTTGCTCCAAATTATTATCATTTACATATACATTTAATATTAATATTATTATTACTTTAATCGATTAATTAATACCTTGACATCTGTTGGGCACGGTTGACCTTTATACCAAACCTCAGTTTACTCATTAAATTTCACTTTAATTAGTTGAAAATATTTTAAAAACAAAAAGAAAAAAAAAAAAAAAACAATGTTTATTTTTTTTTTTTTTATTCAATTTTATTACTTTTTTAATTTTATTCATGTTAATTTTTATTTTATTTAATTTTATATACATTTTATATTTATTTTTGTTTTTTATTTGTTCATAATGAGTTTTACATTTTTATTTTTTTTTTATTTTTATTTTTGTATTTAAAAAAATGTTGATTTTAACGTAGGTCAAGATAATTTACTTTTAAATATTTTTATTTAAATACGTATTTAATATTATTATTATCATTTTAAGTATAATGATAATGAGTGAATATTAAAAAAAAAATAACATCTGTAATGGGTCAATTTTTTAAATGGAGAGAGGAGATGCGGTTTTAAATAAATTGTGAAATAAAAAAAAAAAGCCTTGATGACCATACAATACGATAAAAATATACATGCAAACTGGACAATATGACATCACTGGTCCAACTGAGTCACATATTGAAATTTAAATATTAAAAAATAAATAATATATAAATAATATTTTAATTAAAATAAATAAATAAAAAATATATAAATATCATAAAAAAAAAATTCATATTAACTTCCGCATTGTAATTTAATTTGATTTAATTTTTTTTGTAAATTCATTGAAAGTTTTAAAATTTAAATTAAAAAATATATATATATATTTATTATAATTATTATAACTTAGATCATCATTTTAAATAAATATTTGAATGTTAAAAAAACCACATTGTTATTGTGATGATAATAATAATATTTAAAAAAAAATAATTATAAAAAAATAAAAATAATTCTCTCAAACGCCTACAAATAATCATGATATTCTGACTCACAAAAGTGGTCAAATATAAAAAATATATTTATCAATAATATAAAAATATTAAATTAACTTGTTGATATTAGTTGATATAAATAAATTTAATAAAAATAAAAATAAATAAAATATTTACGTTTGTTGATATACGTCATCATCATATTGTTGTCCCAAAAATAAATGTGGCGAAATAATAATGATGAATAATTTTGGTCTAGTCATCTACGTGGGCCTATGAATGACGTATTTATAAATATGATTATCATAACCAGTTCATGACTGTATCACTCATTGCAATATTGTAAAACAATGATCATCTTCAAATACATAAAAATAAAATGATGATGATAAAAATTATTATCCTTTATTTATTAATATTATAATAATAAATTTTCAATTATAATTTTTACATATTAATATATTCATATTGAAAATTTTTGTTTTAATATTAGCAAATTTAGCAAGCTGGTTTTAAAATAACATTAAAAAAATCACCTTCAAATGTTCAAGAGAATCGGGTCAATAAAATTCCATTGCACTTGATCCAAAAAAAGTATAAATGTATATAAACATATATATATACTTACAGTGATTTATTATCTCTCAATATTTATTTATTTATTTTTTTATAATTTAAATTACATATACTTTTGGCTATCTACTTGCATAACAGGTGTGGTTTTAAAAGGTAGAAAAAGATGATTTTATAAATAAATAAATTAAATATTAGCAATAATAATTTTAAATGATTATTAAATTTTAATAAACATTTTTAGTTAATACGGATATGTTGTCTTATCAAGGACAATATTTTAATTTAAATATAAACATTTAATTTATCAATAATATTAATTTTTATATTTATTTTTTTTTTTAAATATTTTATAATGATAAATTAAGAGAGAAAAAAAATATAAATTGTACGTCTGAGTTGATAGACTTTTTGACGCCACACGTGATTATAAAATAATTTAATTATTAAAAGTTAGAAATAAATATAATTATATCAATTTTTAATTTTTATTTTATTATTATTAATTTATAAATGATTTTATTTAAAGGCACGAAAAAGATGGAATACAAGACAAGACAATGGCACGAAAAATGCTTTTCTTGTGTTGTTTGCAAAAATCCCATTGGATTGAAAAGCTTCATACCACGTGAACAAGAAATATATTGTGCTGGTTGTTATGAAGATAAATTTGCAACTCGTTGTATCAAATGTAACAAGGTAATAATAATAATAACTAAATCAATTAATTATTTTAATATATATATAATTGTTTGTTGTTGTTATTAAATAATAATATTAATTATTATAATTTTAATCTATTTTTTAAATAGATTATAACAAGTGGTGGTGTTACATACAAAAATGATCCATGGCACAGAGAATGTTTTACTTGTACAAATTGTGACAATTGTTTAGCTGGTCAACGTTTTACTTCAAGAGATGAAAAACCATATTGTGCTGAGTGTTTTGGTGAATTATTTGCCAAGAGATGTACCTCATGTACCAAACCAATTACTGGTTAGTTAAATTTTTTTTATTAAATTATACAATAAAATTAGTAAAATAATTCATAAAATTGTTATTTAATTTTAAACAGGTATTGGTGGAACACGTTTCATTTCATTTGAAGACAGACATTGGCATAATGATTGTTTCATTTGTGCTGGATGCAAAGGTTCACTTGTTGGTCGTGGATTTATAACTGATGCTGATGATATTATTTGTCCAGAATGTGCCAAGGTAAAACTTACAACAGAATAAATAAAAAATCAATGATTAATGAAAAGAAAAAAAAATATATATATATAATAACGATTTAAAAAGAGCGAGAAAATATATATTATAAAAAAATAAAATTATTAATAATAATAATTTATAAAATAAATGGTTGTCAATTTAAAATATTTATAATCTCGCTACGATTTATAACAACCATTATATAAATTCAAAAATAATTATCCTCACAATCATTTTACACCTTAATTTTTATTATTATTTTATTTTTTTTTCTTTTTGGTAAATGACAATTTTTAAAATTTCATTTTTATTATTTAAAAATATTGTTTTTTTTTTTTTTTTTTTTAAATCGTAGCGATATTAGTCATTTATTAATTGTAATAGTCATTTTTAATTTCGACTTTCTATATAATGTGTTAGGTGTGTAATTTCTTTATAATTATTACAACGAGTCTCAATGAATTAAATTAAAAATGTCTCAAAGAATAACTCAAATTTATTTAGACTCAAAAATTGTGTATGAAAAAAATGAAAAAAATAAATAAAAAAAAAAAAAACAAAAAAAATGAAAAAAAAAATAATAAAAAAACGTTTAAAATATAATCATAATAAAAAATAATAAAAAATGAATTATTTGTTATACATATATATTTTAACTTGATATCATGATGGGAACAACCCGCAGATGCCTTAAATATTATCAACGAATAATTAAATTTTATTTATATATTAATATATATATTAAATTGTGTTTAATTGAAGAAAAAAAAAACAAAGTCGATGAGAGCAAACAATTTGTTATTAATTTTATTATTTCTTTGTTTTATTTTTTTTTTAAATTTCAATAATATTAGTAATTAAATCATTTTTATATTTTTATTTTGATGAGTTTAATTATTATTTTATCCAAAAAAATATTAGTTTTTTTTTTTTATATCGTATGCACTCATCGACAAATATAATCATGTATCATCAAAAAAAGGAATGATAAAATAAACATATAAATAAATTGACAAAAAGGTGCTGTATTGATCATCATAATACAAGTAATTTAATTAAATAATATCTTTTTTTAATAAACATAATGATAAAAAAAAATCAATGTTAATTTCTATGTCAATACAATTAAATATAAATAAACTTTAAATGCGTTTAATTAAATTGTTTAATTAACTGATAAAAAAATATACATAAATGTACAAAATTTGTGGCCTTATAAAATTATAATTTATAAAACACAATTTGACAATGCAAATTCATTAATTGCATCTTAATTTTCAATATTTAAAATAACAAATATAAATTTATTTTTATTATTAATTGTCAAGTTTGTTTAATTAATAAACAATTATTATTTAATTTAATAATTATATGATTAGAAAAAAAAACAAATAATAAAATGTTATTTATGTATTTTATTTTTAAAAATTGTAAAATCAAAATTTAATAAATAAAATATTATAATTATTTACAATTATAATAAATAATATTTATTTCAAAATATAATTATATGCATAATTATCAAATTTGAAAATGATAAAAGTATCTTTATCGACAGAGTATTTTATATAGTTTACCCTACGCTAGATGGCAGCAGTCAATGATTTCCTATATTTTTTATATCGTGTGTGAATTGGTGTGAATGTGTTAGTGAAACAGCTGATTGTTTGGCATTGACTATGGCGTAGAATTTTATCACAATGTCACATTGTTTTATTTTTTTTTTAATTAATCTTAAATAATTGACATCTTATTGAAAGTTAATTAAACGTTAAAGTTAACAGTGCTACCTCAATCGTTTAAATTTATTCTTTTTAATTATTTTTTGAGTATTTGTGTGAGTAAATATAAAAAAGTTTTTTTTTTTTTTTTCACCATGTAGGTGTACGTGTGTGTGTGTGTTTTGTGATGAAAAAACAAAAAAAACACAAATATATTTTATTAGTTTTTCTTTATTAAATTTATAATTTATAAATAGTAAAGTTTGTGATTTTATTTATATTTTTTTATTTGTGATTATTTATTAATTATTTTTATAAACAATTGTTTGATCAACAACAAAATAATTTCATCAATTAAGGTAAGTCAAATTTCTCATTAAACAATCAATTTTTTTACATTAAAATTATAATAATTCTATTATTATAAATCATTAGTTATTGTTTATAATATTAATGTTTATAAATTATAAATTTCTTTTTGATGTTTTTTTTTTTTTTTAACAAGTCAGTTTTATGTCTGACTAAAATCGAAATTACTACTGAATTTTGTGGTTCAGTGTCAATTAATTAATCCAAGATAACATGATAAACTTTTTAAATAAAATAAAAATAATAAATACACTTAATAGTAGTGTGAGTATTCTGTCAATATGATTATTGTTAACTTTTATAAAACTCTTAAGGATAAATGATCCTAGAAATCCCATTAGTACTACTTATAGTTGAAATAAAAAAAAATATTAAACTTTATTTTTTATTTGCAAAATTCTTTCGTTCATTTAGCTTTGTTGATCGACAATCCAGATCACGCATTTGTCGGACTTTTCGCGGATTATTTGGAAATAATAAAGAAAAAAAAAAACATAAAAATACGTCAAGTACGTGAGAAATTTGTCGTTTTTTTTTTTTTTTTTTTTTTTTTATTTGTTCATCTCTTTCAATAGTATTTTCGTGTGTGTCACATTCCAGTTTTAATGAAACTTTATACGAGATTTTTAACACAAAAGAATGTCCAATTTTTTTTTTGGTTTAAAAAATTTTAATTTTCATAAAATTCTATAAAAGCAGTAATATTATTTTTTTAATATTTTTTATAAAAAATTTAATTTTCCAATATATATATATATATATAAAAATCTAATTAACAATTTTAATTTGATAAAAACTTTTATTATTTTACAATCTCTAAAATGTCAAATAAAAAAATAAAAAAATAAAAGTTTTATTTAATACTGTTGAAATTTTATTGTCGTAAGACTTAAAAAATATAAAATCAATAGTAAAATAACAAAAAAAAATAATAAAAATCGTTATCCTTCACATTGATTGTTAATCGTTCGTGTTGGAATTTCATTTTCAAGGATCTTCAATCTTGTAATTTATTGTTGAGTCTTTGAATTCCAATATCAAAAGAATTTAACTCATTTTTTTTTTTTTTTTAAATTTAAAATTTTTTATGGTGACAAATTTTAAGTTAATTTTAAGATATAATATTTTTTTTTTAAATTAAAAATATATTTATGTTGAATAATATATTATTCAGTCAAGATTAAAAGTCACGAGTAAAAAAATTTTTGACATAAAAATAGTAATCTTTGTCAAAGACATAATTCTATGACATTTTTTTTTTTTTCAACATGTGTAAAATTGAGAGACATTATTTTGACGACATCGTAAAAAAAAAAAGAGTAAAATTTTCTAATCTAATCGATTTTCAATGAATCATATATTTTTTTAACTCCAGCAAGTATATCGACTTTAAAAAATACATAAAAATAAAATATATTTATACATAAATAATAAAAATCAAGTTTAGTTTTCTATTATTTTTTTTATAACACATTTTGTCTAGACACATAGTTTTAAATGTTGACATGATTGATATTTTTATTGGAACTTTTAACACGTTAAATCCAGCTTAATATTACCATACCACAAAATTTCATAGAACAATTCTTTTACAAGCTTTTAAAGATGTTTTTATAAACGAAAAATAGAAAAAAAAAAACTTTATATAAACGTTGTTTAAAAAAGACAAAATACTATTCAAGAAAGGATTTAACTTTTTTTTTTTTTTAATTTTTATTTTGGACAAGTGCATCGATCATTCGTTTTTAGAATTTAAAAGAGGGTTACTTTATATCAGCTAAAGACTAAAAAAAATAAAGCTTTTTTTTTTTAAAAAAAAATACACTATATCTGACTTTTTAAAATATATTTTAAAATCAAAAAAACGATTTTATATACAACGTGAATATAATATTTATATAAAATAAAATAATAAAAATCATGCACAAATTTATTTTGTATAGAATTTTAATAAATTATAAATATTTTTTACTTTTATTTATGCTAAATTTTAAAAGCTAATAATTTTAATTTAAAAGTTTCAAGTAATTTTCTATTAAATATTAATACAATAGTTGTTGATTTTTATTTATTTTTATATTTTAATATTAAAATTTTACAAAATTCAAGAAAGTAAACTATTCAGCATGGATGATCCATGTCAAAATACAATACTCAGTCTTTATTAAACTGTCATATTTTCAATATCAAGTTAAAAGACAATGACATATATTGTTGTTGAATTTATTGAAATAACGGAAATTATATTCTTCAAGTTTTTCATGTATCTAAAACTTAGCTGTACATGATGAGAAAATTAAAATAAACAAAACAAAATTAAAATTAAATAAATATAATTTTAATTTATCAAATAATTCTTTCATTTTATAAATAATTATTATATTTATTTCTGTTTAATGAAAAATTAAAAAATCAAGAAATTAAAATAACAAAAAAATTAAATAAATAAATAAATAATTTATTGTTAAAGCAACATTGAAAACAACAGAGAAAAGTAAATATATTATAAATTTAAAATCTCTGTATGAGTTGCAAATACAAGTATTATATTTATTTGTATTTTGGTTGTTGATAAAGAGTTGTTGTTGTTGTTGTTGTTGTTGTTGTGTTATACTTAACAATCTATACATGGTTCTTTGACCAGTTTGATGCATCATATAACGAGATATATATATTTACATTAAATTGGCAAAAATCCAACTTTTACAATCCAACTGTAATACAATATCATCTACAATATTTCTTTCTTATTTTCTCAAGTATATATCTATATATGTATACAATTGAATGTTCATTGGTATCAACCCAACAAACCCTTTTTAATCTTCAGTCTAGATGACAAAAAATCCAAATCCCATGACCACAATTTGACTCTCTCAACCTTCCAAAACATATATATATATATATATATATAAAGTTTATTTTAAAAACTCCAGTATTCATATTCTCTTTACCACAAAATATTTTCATTTACTATATTGAAACTACAATTCATTTTTGTAATTTAACATTTGTTATTTTAAATATATGATGATTAATTTGATGATTAAAAATATAAATTTTATAATATTTTTTTAATTTTTTTAAATTTATATAAAAATTATATAAATAATATATATATTTATGTTTTCATTAAAAATATAGTCACTCATGTATTTACAATTGGATCAATAAAATTGAACTGAAAATTCTATCGAATTTCTCCATTTTCTCTTTTATTACATGTTAACGTTTATATACACTCATGTTTGTTGAATATTTTTAAATTGAGGTAAATTTCCACTACATTTGTGTGAATTTAACAGATGCTATTATTGTTTATTTAATTTTTTTTTTTATTACATCTGCTATAGTAGAAGATATCTCAATCAATATTGAAGCTAATTGTAATTACATTTATTGACGATTTTTGCGTTTTTTGAGTATTTGAACAAATTTATTTACTAAATTATGAATTTAAATGATTAATAAAAAATTGATGAATGATATTTATTTAAATTAAATCAAATAGACATAAATATTAAAAGTGCAATATATATAGGAACTGTCTATAGGCACGGAACCGCAAGCGGTGTAAACCAGCGAGCGGTCTTAAATGACGGTAATATATGGTCATTTATAAAAAACCACCGTCTGCGGGATAAAAACGTATTCTTGTTGAGACAAAACTGTACTTTAGAACTACGTACGGTACATAACACGCACGGGTAATTTATATATTAGTTGCTAAATGCAATAGCTAGTGGCACCATCTACAAAATAAAAATTTTATTTTTAAATGAAACAAATGACAAATGACAAAAATTAAATTAAACTTTATTGAAAATTAAAAAAATATTAAAAAAAAAGAGCAAATACACCGTGCACGGTATCTACCGCCAACGATTTAAGTACACGTCTCATTGTGTTATTTTTTGAACAAACAATATATTAATTATACTTAATTATATATTAATTTATCACATTAGTTAAACACATCTATAAAATAAATTGTTATAAATAATCGATAATTATTTAACAATAATAGTCGAATTCTTTTGAACTTTGAAAGTTTTTTTTGAGAATTGTCCTCAATTCAGTTTACAAGTATGAAAGACCGCATTGACCAAAATTCAAGTAAATTGACTTGTCATTGTTCAAAAAATTTTTAAAGTAAGATTCATCTATATTTCATTCTTCTGTATTGTTGAACATGATAAAAACAACATGTACATACTTTTTTTATCATGCTTCGAGTATTTAAACACTCATAGAATTAGTCTGAATTGAGAAAATTGACAATATACACGTCTAGTCACCTAGAGTTAGGCCTTTTTTTCAAAAATAGCTTTTTTTTAAAAAAAGATCTTTATCGTGTTTTTTTTTTTCTATCTTGTAGAGCATCAAAAAAGAATGACTTATGAATTTTTTGAGAATTTTTCCAAGTTTCGTTTACGAGTATGAAAGACCGCATTGACCAAAATTCAAGTAAATGGACTTGTCATTGTTCAAAAATTTTTTAGAGAAATCTTTATCGTGATTTTTTTTTTCTATCTTGTAGAGCATTAAAAAAACATGAATTTAGAATTTTTTCAAAATTTTCCGCGGTTCCGTTTATGAGTTTGTAATATCAAAACAATTATATTTCATGTAAATCGACTTGTCATTGTTCAAAAATTTTTTAGAGAAATCTTTATCGTGTTTTTTTTTTTCTATCTTGTAGAGCATCAAAAAAGAATGACTTATGAATTTTTTGAGAATTTTCCCAAGTTTCGTTTACGAGTATGAAAGACCGCATTGACCAAAATTCAAGTAAATTGACTTGTCATTGTTCAAAAAATTTTTAAAGTAAGATTCATCTATATTTCATTCTTCTGTATTGTTGAACATGATAAAAACAACATGTACATACTTTTTTTATCATGCTTCGAGTATTTAAACACTCATAGAATTAGTCTGAATTGAGAAAATTGACAATATACACGTCTAGTCACCTAGAGTTAGGCCTTTTTTTCAAAAATAGCTTTTTTTTAAAAAAAGATCTTTATCGTGTTTTTTTTTTTCTATCTTGTAGAGCATCAAAAAAGAATGACTTATGAATTTTTTGAGAATTTTTCCAAGTTTCGTTTACGAGTATGAAAGACCGCATTGACCAAAATTCAAGTAAATGGACTTGTCATTGTTCAAAAATTTTTTAGAGAAATCTTTATCGTGATTTTTTTTTTCTATCTTGTAGAGCATTTAAAAAACATGAATTTAGAATTTTTTCAAAATTTTCCGCGGTTCCGTTTATGAGTTTGTAATATCAAAACAATTATATTTCATGTAAATCGACTTGTCATTGTTCAAAAATTTTTTAGAGAAATCTTTATCGTGTTTTTTTTTTTCTATCTTGTAGAGCATCAAAAAAGAATGACTTATGAATTTTTTGAGAATTTTCCCAAGTTTCGTTTACGAGTATGAAAGACCGCATTGACCAAAATTCAAGTAAATTGACTTGTCATTGTTCAAAAAATTTTTAAAGTAAGATTCATCTATATTTCATTCTTCTGTATTGTTGAACATGATAAAAACAACATGTACATACTTTTTTTATCATGCTTCGAGTATTTAAACACTCATAGAATTAGTCTGAATTGAGAAAATTGACAATATACACGTCTAGTCACCTAGAGTTAGGCCTTTTTTTCAAAAATAGCTTTTTTTTAAAAAAAGATCTTTATCGTGTTTTTTTTTTTCTATCTTGTAGAGCATCAAAAAAGAATGACTTATGAATTTTTTGAGAATTTTTCCAAGTTTCGTTTACGAGTATGAAAGACCGCATTGACCAAAATTCAAGTAAATGGACTTGTCATTGTTCAAAAATTTTTTAGAGAAATCTTTATCGTGATTTTTTTTTTCTATCTTGTAGAGCATTTAAAAAACATGAATTTAGAATTTTTTCAAAATTTTCCGCGGTTCCGTTTATGAGTTTGTAATATCAAAACAATTATATTTCATGTAAATCGACTTGTCATTGTTCAAAAATTTTTTAGAGAAATCTTTATCGTGTTTTTTTTTTTCTATCTTGTAGAGCATCAAAAAAGAATGACTTATGAATTTTTTGAGAATTTTTCCAAGTTTCGTTTACGAGTATGAAAGACCGCATTGACCAAAATTCAAGTAAATGGACTTGTCATTGTTCAAAAATTTTTTAGAGAAATCTTTATCGTGTTTTTTTTTTTCTATCTTGTAGAGCATCAAAAAAGAATGACTTATGAATTTTTTGAGAATTTTTCCAAGTTTCGTTTACGAGTATGAAAGACCGCATTGACCAAAATTCAAGTAAATTGACTTGTCATTGTTCAAAAAATTTTTAAAGTAAGATTCATCTATATTTCATTCTTCTGTATTGTTGAACATGATAAAAACAACATGTACATACTTTTTTTATCATGCTTCGAGTATTTAAACACTCATAGAATTAGTCTGAATTGAGAAAATTGACAATATACACGTCTAGTCACCTAGAGTTAGGCCTTTTTTTCAAAAATAGCTTTTTTTTAAAAAAAGATCTTTATCGTGTTTTTTTTTTTCTATCTTGTAGAGCATCAAAAAAGAATGACTTATGAATTTTTTGAGAATTTTTCCAAGTTTCGTTTACGAGTATGAAAGACCGCATTGACCAAAATTCAAGTAAATGGACTTGTCATTGTTCAAAAATTTTTTAGAGAAATCTTTATCGTGTTTTTTTTTTTCTATCTTGTAGAGCATCAAAAAAGAATGACTTATGAATTTTTTGAGAATTTTTCCAAGTTTCGTTTACGAGTATGAAAGACCGCATTGACCAAAATTCAAGTAAATTGACTTGTCATTGTTCAAAAAATTTTTAAAGTAAGATTCATCTATATTTCATTCTTCTGTATTGTTGAACATGATAAAAACAACATGTACATACTTTTTTTATCATGCTTCGAGTATTTAAACACTCATAGAATTAGTCTGAATTGAGAAAATTGACAATATACACGTCTAGTCACCTAGAGTTAGGCCTTTTTTTCAAAAATAGCTTTTTTTTAAAAAAAGATCTTTATCGTGTTTTTTTTTTTCTATCTTGTAGAGCATCAAAAAAGAATGACTTATGAATTTTTTGAGAATTTTTCCAAGTTTCGTTTACGAGTATGAAAGACCGCATTGACCAAAATTCAAGTAAATGGACTTGTCATTGTTCAAAAATTTTTTAGAGAAATCTTTATCGTGTTTTTTTTTTTCTATCTTGTAGAGCATCAAAAAAGAATGACTTATGAATTTTTTGAGAATTTTTCCAAGTTTCGTTTACGAGTATGAAAGACCGCATTGACCAAAATTCAAGTAAATTGACTTGTCATTGTTCAAAAAATTTTTAAAGTAAGATTCATCTATATTTCATTCTTCTGTATTGTTGAACATGATAAAAACAACATGTACATACTTTTTTTATCATGCTTCGAGTATTTAAACACTCATAGAATTAGTCTGAATTGAGAAAATTGACAATATACACGTCTAGTCACCTAGAGTTAGGCCTTTTTTTCAAAAATAGCTTTTTTTTAAAAAAAGATCTTTATCGTGTTTTTTTTTTTCTATCTTGTAGAGCATCAAAAAAGAATGACTTATGAATTTTTTGAGAATTTTTCCAAGTTTCGTTTACGAGTATGAAAGACCGCATTGACCAAAATTCAAGTAAATGGACTTGTCATTGTTCAAAAATTTTTTAGAGAAATCTTTATCGTGTTTTTTTTTTTCTATCTTGTAGAGCATCAAAAAAGAATGACTTATGAATTTTTTGAGAATTTTTCCAAGTTTCGTTTACGAGTATGAAAGACCGCATTGACCAAAATTCAAGTAAATTGACTTGTCATTGTTCAAAAAATTTTTAAAGTAAGATTCATCTATATTTCATTCTTCTGTATTGTTGAACATGATAAAAACAACATGTACATACTTTTTTTATCATGCTTCGAGTATTTAAACACTCATAGAATTAGTCTGAATTGAGAAAATTGACAATATACACGTCTAGTCACCTAGAGTTAGGCCTTTTTTTCAAAAATAGCTTTTTTTTAAAAAAAGATCTTTATCGTGTTTTTTTTTTTCTATCTTGTAGAGCATCAAAAAAGAATGACTTATGAATTTTTTGAGAATTTTTCCAAGTTTCGTTTACGAGTATGAAAGACCGCATTGACCAAAATTCAAGTAAATGGACTTGTCATTGTTCAAAAATTTTTTAGAGAAATCTTTATCGTGATTTTTTTTTTCTATCTTGTAGAGCATTTAAAAAACATGAATTTAGAATTTTTTCAAAATTTTCCGCGGTTCCGTTTATGAGTTTGTAATATCAAAACAATTATATTTCATGTAAATCGACTTGTCATTGTTCAAAAATTTTTTAGAGAAATCTTTATCGTGTTTTTTTTTTTCTATCTTGTAGAGCATCAAAAAAGAATGACTTATGAATTTTTTGAGAATTTTCCCAAGTTTCGTTTACGAGTATGAAAGACCGCATTGACCAAAATTCAAGTAAATTGACTTGTCATTGTTCAAAAAATTTTTAAAGTAAGATTCATCTATATTTCATTCTTCTGTATTGTTGAACATGATAAAAACAACATGTACATACTTTTTTTATCATGCTTCGAGTATTTAAACACTCATAGAATTAGTCTGAATTAAGAAAATTGACAATATACACGTCTAGTCACCTAGAGTTAGGCCTTTTTTTCAAAAATAGCTTTTTTTTAAAAAAAGATCTTTATCGTGTTTTTTTTTTTCTATCTTGTAGAGCATCAAAAAAGAATGACTTATGAATTTTTTGAGAATTTTTCCAAGTTTCGTTTACGAGTATGAAAGACCGCATTGACCAAAATTCAAGTAAATGGACTTGTCATTGTTCAAAAATTTTTTAGAGAAATCTTTATCGTGATTTTTTTTTTCTATCTTGTAGAGCATTAAAAAAACATGAATTTAGAATTTTTTCAAAATTTTCCGCGGTTCCGTTTATGAGTTTGTAATATCAAAACAATTATATTTCATGTAAATCGACTTGTCATTGTTCAAAAATTTTTTAGAGAAATCTTTATCGTGTTTTTTTTTTTCTATCTTGTAGAGCATCAAAAAAGAATGACTTATGAATTTTTTGAGAATTTTTCCAAGTTTCGTTTACGAGTATGAAAGACCGCATTGACCAAAATTCAAGTAAATTGACTTGTCATTGTTCAAAAAATTTTTAAAGTAAGATTCATCTATATTTCATTCTTCTGTATTGTTGAACATGATAAAAACAACATGTACATACTTTTTTTATCATGCTTCGAGTATTTAAACACTCATAGAATTAGTCTGAATTAAGAAAATTGACAATATACACGTCTAGTCACCTAGAGTTAGGCCTTTTTTTCAAAAATAGCTTTTTTTTAAAAAAAGATCTTTATCGTGTTTTTTTTTTTCTATCTTGTAGAGCATCAAAAAAGAATGACTTATGAATTTTTTGAGAATTTTTCCAAGTTTCGTTTACGAGTATGAAAGACCGCATTGACCAAAATTCAAGTAAATGGACTTGTCATTGTTCAAAAATTTTTTAGAGAAATCTTTATCGTGATTTTTTTTTTCTATCTTGTAGAGCATTAAAAAAACATGAATTTAGAATTTTTTCAAAATTTTCCGCGGTTCCGTTTATGAGTTTGTAATATCAAAACAATTATATTTCATGTAAATCGACTTGTCATTGTTCAAAAATTTTTTAGAGAAATCTTTATCGTGTTTTTTTTTTTCTATCTTGTAGAGCATCAAAAAAGAATGACTTATGAATTTTTTGAGAATTTTTCCAAGTTTCGTTTACGAGTATGAAAGACCGCATTGACCAAAATTCAATTAAATTGACTTGTCATTGTTCAAAAGATTTTTAAAGTAAGATTCATCTATATTTCATTCTTCTGTATTGTTGAACATGATAAAAACAACATGTACATACTTTTTTTATCATGCTTCGAGTATTTAAACACTCATAGAATTAGTCTGAATTGAGAAAATTGACAATATACACGTCTAGTCACCTAGAGTTAGGCCTTTTTTTCAAAAATAGCTTTTTTTTAAAAAAAGATCTTTATCGTGTTTTTTTTTTTCTATCTTGTAGAGCATCAAAAAAGAATGACTTATGAATTTTTTGAGAATTTTTCCAAGTTTCGTTTACGAGTATGAAAGACCGCATTGACCAAAATTCAAGTAAATGGACTTGTCATTGTTCAAAAATTTTTTAGAGAAATCTTTATCGTGTTTTTTTTTTTCTATCTTGTAGAGCATCAAAAAAGAATGACTTATGAATTTTTTGAGAATTTTTCCAAGTTTCGTTTACGAGTATGAAAGACCGCATTGACCAAAATTCAAGTAAATTGACTTGTCATTGTTCAAAAAATTTTTAAAGTAAGATTCATCTATATTTCATTCTTCTGTATTGTTGAACATGATAAAAACAACATGTACATACTTTTTTTATCATGCTTCGAGTATTTAAACACTCATAGAATTAGTCTGAATTGAGAAAATTGACAATATACACGTCTAGTCACCTAGAGTTAGGCCTTTTTTTCAAAAATAGCTTTTTTTTAAAAAAAGATCTTTATCGTGTTTTTTTTTTTCTATCTTGTAGAGCATCAAAAAAGAATGACTTATGAATTTTTTGAGAATTTTTCCAAGTTTCGTTTACGAGTATGAAAGACCGCATTGACCAAAATTCAAGTAAATTGACTTGTCATTGTTCAAAAAATTTTTAAAGTAAGATTCATCTATATTTCATTCTTCTGTATTGTTGAACATGATAAAAACAACATGTACATACTTTTTTTATCATGCTTCGAGTATTTAAACACTCATAGAATTAGTCTGAATTAAGAAAATTGACAATATACACGTCTAGTCACCTAGAGTTAGGCCTTTTTTTCAAAAATAGCTTTTTTTTAAAAAAAGATCTTTATCGTGTTTTTTTTTTTCTATCTTGTAGAGCATCAAAAAAGAATGACTTATGAATTTTTTGAGAATTTTTCCAAGTTTCGTTTACGAGTATGAAAGACCGCATTGACCAAAATTCAAGTAAATGGACTTGTCATTGTTCAAAAATTTTTTAGAGAAATCTTTATCGTGTTTTTTTTTTTCTATCTTGTAGAGCATCAAAAAAGAATGACTTATGAATTTTTTGAGAATTTTTCCAAGTTTCGTTTACGAGTATGAAAGACCGCATTGACCAAAATTCAATTAAATTGACTTGTCATTGTTCAAAAGATTTTTAAAGTAAGATTCATCTATATTTCATTCTTCTGTATTGTTGAACATGATAAAAACAACATGTACATACTTTTTTTATCATGCTTCGAGTATTTAAACACTCATAGAATTAGTCTGAATTGAGAAAATTGACAATATACACGTCTAGTCACCTAGAGTTAGGCCTTTTTTTCAAAAATAGCTTTTTTTTAAAAAAAGATCTTTATCGTGTTTTTTTTTTTCTATCTTGTAGAGCATCAAAAAAGAATGACTTATGAATTTTTTGAGAATTTTTCCAAGTTTCGTTTACGAGTATGAAAGACCGCATTGACCAAAATTCAATTAAATTGACTTGTCATTGTTCAAAAGATTTTTAAAGTAAGATTCATCTATATTTCATTCTTCTGTATTGTTGAACATGATAAAAACAACATGTACATACTTTTTTTATCATGCTTCGAGTATTTAAACACTCATAGAATTAGTCTGAATTGAGAAAATTGACAATATACACGTCTAGTCACCTAGAGTTAGGCCTTTTTTTCAAAAATAGCTTTTTTTTAAAAAAAGATCTTTATCGTGTTTTTTTTTTTCTATCTTGTAGAGCATCAAAAAAGAATGACTTATGAATTTTTTGAGAATTTTTCCAAGTTTCGTTTACGAGTATGAAAGACCGCATTGACCAAAATTCAAGTAAATTGACTTGTCATTGTTCAAAAAATTTTTAAAGTAAGATTCATCTATATTTCATTCTTCTGTATTGTTGAACATGATAAAAACAACATGTACATACTTTTTTTATCATGCTTCGAGTATTTAAACACTCATAGAATTAGTCTGAATTGAGAAAATTGACAATATACACGTCTAGTCACCTAGAGTTAGGCCTTTTTTTCAAAAATAGCTTTTTTTTAAAAAAAGATCTTTATCGTGTTTTTTTTTTTCTATCTTGTAGAGCATCAAAAAAGAATGACTTATGAATTTTTTGAGAATTTTTCCAAGTTTCGTTTACGAGTATGAAAGACCGCATTGACCAAAATTCAAGTAAATGGACTTGTCATTGTTCAAAAATTTTTTAGAGAAATCTTTATCGTGTTTTTTTTTTTCTATCTTGTAGAGCATCAAAAAAGAATGACTTATGAATTTTTTGAGAATTTTTCCAAGTTTCGTTTACGAGTATGAAAGACCGCATTGACCAAAATTCAAGTAAATTGACTTGTCATTGTTCAAAAAATTTTTAAAGTAAGATTCATCTATATTTCATTCTTCTGTATTGTTGAACATGATAAAAACAACATGTACATACTTTTTTTATCATGCTTCGAGTATTTAAACACTCATAGAATTAGTCTGAATTGAGAAAATTGACAATATACACGTCTAGTCACCTAGAGTTAGGCCTTTTTTTCAAAAATAGCTTTTTTTTAAAAAAAGATCTTTATCGTGTTTTTTTTTTTCTATCTTGTAGAGCATCAAAAAAGAATGACTTATGAATTTTTTGAGAATTTTTCCAAGTTTCGTTTACGAGTATGAAAGACCGCATTGACCAAAATTCAAGTAAATGGACTTGTCATTGTTCAAAAATTTTTTAGAGAAATCTTTATCGTGATTTTTTTTTTCTATCTTGTAGAGCATTTAAAAAACATGAATTTAGAATTTTTTCAAAATTTTCCGCGGTTCCGTTTATGAGTTTGTAATATCAAAACAATTATATTTCATGTAAATCGACTTGTCATTGTTCAAAAATTTTTTAGAGAAATCTTTATCGTGTTTTTTTTTTTCTATCTTGTAGAGCATCAAAAAAGAATGACTTATGAATTTTTTGAGAATTTTTCCAAGTTTCGTTTACGAGTATGAAAGACCGCATTGACCAAAATTCAAGTAAATGGACTTGTCATTGTTCAAAAATTTTTTAGAGAAATCTTTATCGTGATTTTTTTTTTCTATCTTGTAGAGCATTAAAAAAACATGAATTTAGAATTTTTTCAAAATTTTCCGCGGTTCCGTTTATGAGTTTGTAATATCAAAACAATTATATTTCATGTAAATCGACTTGTCATTGTTCAAAAATTTTTTAGAGAAATCTTTATCGTGTTTTTTTTTTTCTATCTTGTAGAGCATCAAAAAAGAATGACTTATGAATTTTTTGAGAATTTTTCCAAGTTTCGTTTACGAGTATGAAAGACCGCATTGACCAAAATTCAAGTAAATTGACTTGTCATTGTTCAAAAAATTTTTAAAGTAAGATTCATCTATATTTCATTCTTCTGTATTGTTGAACATGATAAAAACAACATGTACATACTTTTTTTATCATGCTTCGAGTATTTAAACACTCATAGAATTAGTCTGAATTAAGAAAATTGACAATATACACGTCTAGTCACCTAGAGTTAGGCCTTTTTTTCAAAAATAGCTTTTTTTTAAAAAAAGATCTTTATCGTGTTTTTTTTTTTCTATCTTGTAGAGCATCAAAAAAGAATGACTTATGAATTTTTTGAGAATTTTTCCAAGTTTCGTTTACGAGTATGAAAGACCGCATTGACCAAAATTCAAGTAAATGGACTTGTCATTGTTCAAAAATTTTTTAGAGAAATCTTTATCGTGTTTTTTTTTTTCTATCTTGTAGAGCATCAAAAAAGAATGACTTATGAATTTTTTGAGAATTTTTCCAAGTTTCGTTTACGAGTATGAAAGACCGCATTGACCAAAATTCAATTAAATTGACTTGTCATTGTTCAAAAGATTTTTAAAGTAAGATTCATCTATATTTCATTCTTCTGTATTGTTGAACATGATAAAAACAACATGTACATACTTTTTTTATCATGCTTCGAGTATTTAAACACTCATAGAATTAGTCTGAATTGAGAAAATTGACAATATACACGTCTAGTCACCTAGAGTTAGGCCTTTTTTTCAAAAATAGCTTTTTTTTAAAAAAAGATCTTTATCGTGTTTTTTTTTTTCTATCTTGTAGAGCATCAAAAAAGAATGACTTATGAATTTTTTGAGAATTTTTCCAAGTTTCGTTTACGAGTATGAAAGACCGCATTGACCAAAATTCAAGTAAATTGACTTGTCATTGTTCAAAAAATTTTTAAAGTAAGATTCATCTATATTTCATTCTTCTGTATTGTTGAACATGATAAAAACAACATGTACATACTTTTTTTATCATGCTTCGAGTATTTAAACACTCATAGAATTAGTCTGAATTGAGAAAATTGACAATATACACGTCTAGTCACCTAGAGTTAGGCCTTTTTTTCAAAAATAGCTTTTTTTTAAAAAAAGATCTTTATCGTGTTTTTTTTTTTCTATCTTGTAGAGCATCAAAAAAGAATGACTTATGAATTTTTTGAGAATTTTTCCAAGTTTCGTTTACGAGTATGAAAGACCGCATTGACCAAAATTCAATTAAATTGACTTGTCATTGTTCAAAAGATTTTTAAAGTAAGATTCATCTATATTTCATTCTTCTGTATTGTTGAACATGATAAAAACAACATGTACATACTTTTTTTATCATGCTTCGAGTATTTAAACACTCATAGAATTAGTCTGAATTGAGAAAATTGACAATATACACGTCTAGTCACCTAGAGTTAGGCCTTTTTTTCAAAAATAGCTTTTTTTTAAAAAAAGATCTTTATCGTGTTTTTTTTTTTCTATCTTGTAGAGCATCAAAAAAGAATGACTTATGAATTTTTTGAGAATTTTTCCAAGTTTCGTTTACGAGTATGAAAGACCGCATTGACCAAAATTCAAGTAAATTGACTTGTCATTGTTCAAAAAATTTTTAAAGTAAGATTCATCTATATTTCATTCTTCTGTATTGTTGAACATGATAAAAACAACATGTACATACTTTTTTTATCATGCTTCGAGTATTTAAACACTCATAGAATTAGTCTGAATTGAGAAAATTGACAATATACACGTCTAGTCACCTAGAGTTAGGCCTTTTTTTCAAAAATAGCTTTTTTTTAAAAAAAGATCTTTATCGTGTTTTTTTTTTTCTATCTTGTAGAGCATCAAAAAAGAATGACTTATGAATTTTTTGAGAATTTTTCCAAGTTTCGTTTACGAGTATGAAAGACCGCATTGACCAAAATTCATTTAAATTGACTTGTCATTGTTCAAAAAATTTTTAAAGTAAGATTCATCTATATTTCATTCTTCTGTATTGTTGAACATGATAAAAACAACATGTACATACTTTTTTTATCATGCTTCGAGTATTTAAACACTCATAGAATTAGTCTGAATTGAGAAAATTGACAATATACACGTCTAGTCACCTAGAGTTAGGCCTTTTTTTCAAAAATAGCTTTTTTTTAAAAAAAGATCTTTATCGTGTTTTTTTTTCTTATCTTGTAGAGCATCAAAAAAGAATGACTTATGAATTTTTTGAGAATTTTTCCAAGTTTCGTTTACGAGTATGAAAGACCGCATTGACCAAAATGCGAGTAAATTGACTTGTCATTGTTCAAAAAATTTTTAAAGTAAGATTCATCTATATTTCATTCTTCTGTATTGTTGAACATGATAAAAACAACATGTACATTCTTTTTTTATCATGCTTCGAGTATTTAAACACTCATAGAATTAGTCTGAATTGAGAAAATTGACAATATACACGTCTAGTCACCTAGAGTTAGGCCTTTTTTTCAAAAATAGCTTTTTTTTAAAAAAAGATCTTTATCGTGTTTTTTTTTCTCTATCTTGTAGAGCATCAAAAAAGAATGACTTATGAATTTTTTGAGAATTTTTCCAAGTTTCGTTTACGAGTATGAAAGACCGCATTGACCAAAATGCGAGTAAATTGACTTGTCATTGTTCAAAAAATTTTTAAAGTAAGATTCATCTATATTTCATTCTTCTGTATTGTTGAACATGATAAAAACAACATGTACATTCTTTTTTTATCATGCTTCGAGTATTTAAACACTCATAGAATTAGTCTGAATTGAGAAAATTGACAATATACACGTCTAGTCACCTAGAGTTAGGCCTTTTTTTCAAAAATAGCTTTTTTTTAAAAAAAGATCTTTATCGTGTTTTTTTTTCTCTATCTTGTAGAGCATCAAAAAAGAATGACTTATGAATTTTTTGAGAATTTTTCCAAGTTTCGTTTACGAGTATGAAAGACTGCATTGACCAAAATTCAAGTAAATTGACTTGTCATTGTTCAAAAATTTTTTAGAGAAATCTTTATCGTGTTTTTTTTTTCTATCTTGTAGAGCATCAAAAAAGAATGACTTATGAATTTTTTGAGAATTTTTCCAAGTTTCGTTTACGAGTATGAAAGACTGCATTGACCAAAATTCAAGTAAATTGACTTGTCATTGTTCAAAAATTTTTTAGAGAAATCTTTATCGTGTTTTTTTTTTTCTATCTTGTAGAGCATCAAAAAAGAATGACTTATGAATTTTTTGAGAATTTTCCCAAGTTTCGTTTACGAGTATGAAAGACCGCATTGACCAAAATTCAAGTAAATTGACTTGTCATTGTTCAAAAAATTTTTAAAGTAAGATTCATCTATATTTCATTCTTCTGTATTGTTGAACATGATAAAAACAACATGTACATACTTTTTTTATCATGCTTCGAGTATTTAAACACTCATAGAATTAGTCTGAATTGAGAAAATTGACAATATACACGTCTAGTCACCTAGAGTTAGGCCTTTTTTTCAAAAATAGCTTTTTTTTAAAAAAAGATCTTTATCGTGTTTTTTTTTTCTATCTTGTAGAGCATCAAAAAAGAATGACTTATGAATTTTTTGAGAATTTTTCCAAGTTTCGTTTACGAGTATGAAAGACCGCATTGACCAAAATTCAAGTAAATGGACTTGTCATTGTTCAAAAATTTTTTAGAGAAATCTTTATCGTGTTTTTTTTTTTCTATCTTGTAGAGCATCAAAAAAGAATGACTTATGAATTTTTTGAGAATTTTTCCAAGTTTCGTTTACGAGTATGAAAGACCGCATTGACCAAAATTCAAGTAAATTGACTTGTCATTGTTCAAAAAATTTTTAAAGTAAGATTCATCTATATTTCATTCTTCTGTATTGTTGAACATGATAAAAACAACATGTACATACTTTTTTTATCATGCTTCGAGTATTTAAACACTCATAGAATTAGTCTGAATTGAGAAAATTGACAATATACACGTCTAGTCACCTAGAGTTAGGCCTTTTTTTCAAAAATAGCTTTTTTTTAAAAAAAGATCTTTATCGTGTTTTTTTTTTTCTATCTTGTAGAGCATCAAAAAAGAATGACTTATGAATTTTTTGAGAATTTTTCCAAGTTTCGTTTACGAGTATGAAAGACCGCATTGACCAAAATTCAAGTAAATGGACTTGTCATTGTTCAAAAATTTTTTAGAGAAATCTTTATCGTGATTTTTTTTTTCTATCTTGTAGAGCATTTAAAAAACATGAATTTAGAATTTTTTCAAAATTTTCCGCGGTTCCGTTTATGAGTTTGTAATATCAAAACAATTATATTTCATGTAAATCGACTTGTCATTGTTCAAAAATTTTTTAGAGAAATCTTTATCGTGTTTTTTTTTTTCTATCTTGTAGAGCATCAAAAAAGAATGACTTATGAATTTTTTGAGAATTTTTCCAAGTTTCGTTTACGAGTATGAAAGACCGCATTGACCAAAATTCAAGTAAATGGACTTGTCATTGTTCAAAAATTTTTTAGAGAAATCTTTATCGTGATTTTTTTTTTCTATCTTGTAGAGCATTTAAAAAACATGAATTTAGAATTTTTTCAAAATTTTCCGCGGTTCCGTTTATGAGTTTGTAATATCAAAACAATTATATTTCATGTAAATCGACTTGTCATTGTTCAAAAATTTTTTAGAGAAATCTTTATCGTGTTTTTTTTTTTCTATCTTGTAGAGCATCAAAAAAGAATGACTTATGAATTTTTTGAGAATTTTTCCAAGTTTCGTTTACGAGTATGAAAGACCGCATTGACCAAAATTCAAGTAAATGGACTTGTCATTGTTCAAAAATTTTTTAGAGAAATCTTTATCGTGTTTTTTTTTTTCTATCTTGTAGAGCATCAAAAAAGAATGACTTATGAATTTTTTGAGAATTTTTCCAAGTTTCGTTTACGAGTATGAAAGACCGCATTGACCAAAATTCAAGTAAATTGACTTGTCATTGTTCAAAAAATTTTTAAAGTAAGATTCATCTATATTTCATTCTTCTGTATTGTTGAACATGATAAAAACAACATGTACATACTTTTTTTATCATGCTTCGAGTATTTAAACACTCATAGAATTAGTCTGAATTAAGAAAATTGACAATATACACGTCTAGTCACCTAGAGTTAGGCCTTTTTTTCAAAAATAGCTTTTTTTTAAAAAAAGATCTTTATCGTGTTTTTTTTTTTCTATCTTGTAGAGCATCAAAAAAGAATGACTTATGAATTTTTTGAGAATTTTTCCAAGTTTCGTTTACGAGTATGAAAGACCGCATTGACCAAAATTCAATTAAATTGACTTGTCATTGTTCAAAAGATTTTTAAAGTAAGATTCATCTATATTTCATTCTTCTGTATTGTTGAACATGATAAAAACAACATGTACATACTTTTTTTATCATGCTTCGAGTATTTAAACACTCATAGAATTAGTCTGAATTGAGAAAATTGACAATATACACGTCTAGTCACCTAGAGTTAGGCCTTTTTTTCAAAAATAGCTTTTTTTTAAAAAAAGATCTTTATCGTGTTTTTTTTTTTCTATCTTGTAGAGCATCAAAAAAGAATGACTTATGAATTTTTTGAGAATTTTTCCAAGTTTCGTTTACGAGTATGAAAGACCGCATTGACCAAAATTCAAGTAAATGGACTTGTCATTGTTCAAAAATTTTTTAGAGAAATCTTTATCGTGATTTTTTTTTTCTATCTTGTAGAGCATTAAAAAAACATGAATTTAGAATTTTTTCAAAATTTTCCGCGGTTCCGTTTATGAGTTTGTAATATCAAAACAATTATATTTCATGTAAATCGACTTGTCATTGTTCAAAAATTTTTTAGAGAAATCTTTATCGTGTTTTTTTTTTTCTATCTTGTAGAGCATCAAAAAAGAATGACTTATGAATTTTTTGAGAATTTTTCCAAGTTTCGTTTACGAGTATGAAAGACCGCATTGACCAAAATTCAAGTAAATTGACTTGTCATTGTTCAAAAAATTTTTAAAGTAAGATTCATCTATATTTCATTCTTCTGTATTGTTGAACATGATAAAAACAACATGTACATACTTTTTTTATCATGCTTCGAGTATTTAAACACTCATAGAATTAGTCTGAATTGAGAAAATTGACAATATACACGTCTAGTCACCTAGAGTTAGGCCTTTTTTTCAAAAATAGCTTTTTTTTAAAAAAAGATCTTTATCGTGTTTTTTTTTTTCTATCTTGTAGAGCATCAAAAAAGAATGACTTATGAATTTTTTGAGAATTTTTCCAAGTTTCGTTTACGAGTATGAAAGACCGCATTGACCAAAATTCAATTAAATTGACTTGTCATTGTTCAAAAGATTTTTAAAGTAAGATTCATCTATATTTCATTCTTCTGTATTGTTGAACATGATAAAAACAACATGTACATACTTTTTTTATCATGCTTCGAGTATTTAAACACTCATAGAATTAGTCTGAATTGAGAAAATTGACAATATACACGTCTAGTCACCTAGAGTTAGGCCTTTTTTTCAAAAATAGCTTTTTTTTAAAAAAAGATCTTTATCGTGTTTTTTTTTTTCTATCTTGTAGAGCATCAAAAAAGAATGACTTATGAATTTTTTGAGAATTTTTCCAAGTTTCGTTTACGAGTATGAAAGACCGCATTGACCAAAATTCAAGTAAATGGACTTGTCATTGTTCAAAAATTTTTTAGAGAAATCTTTATCGTGTTTTTTTTTTTCTATCTTGTAGAGCATCAAAAAAGAATGACTTATGAATTTTTTGAGAATTTTTCCAAGTTTCGTTTACGAGTATGAAAGACCGCATTGACCAAAATTCAAGTAAATTGACTTGTCATTGTTCAAAAAATTTTTAAAGTAAGATTCATCTATATTTCATTCTTCTGTATTGTTGAACATGATAAAAACAACATGTACATACTTTTTTTATCATGCTTCGAGTATTTAAACACTCATAGAATTAGTCTGAATTGAGAAAATTGACAATATACACGTCTAGTCACCTAGAGTTAGGCCTTTTTTTCAAAAATAGCTTTTTTTTAAAAAAAGATCTTTATCGTGTTTTTTTTTTTCTATCTTGTAGAGCATCAAAAAAGAATGACTTATGAATTTTTTGAGAATTTTTCCAAGTTTCGTTTACGAGTATGAAAGACCGCATTGACCAAAATTCAAGTAAATGGACTTGTCATTGTTCAAAAATTTTTTAGAGAAATCTTTATCGTGATTTTTTTTTTCTATCTTGTAGAGCATTAAAAAAACATGAATTTAGAATTTTTTCAAAATTTTCCGCGGTTCCGTTTATGAGTTTGTAATATCAAAACAATTATATTTCATGTAAATCGACTTGTCATTGTTCAAAAATTTTTTAGAGAAATCTTTATCGTGTTTTTTTTTTTCTATCTTGTAGAGCATCAAAAAAGAATGACTTATGAATTTTTTGAGAATTTTCCCAAGTTTCGTTTACGAGTATGAAAGACCGCATTGACCAAAATTCAAGTAAATTGACTTGTCATTGTTCAAAAAATTTTTAAAGTAAGATTCATCTATATTTCATTCTTCTGTATTGTTGAACATGATAAAAACAACATGTACATACTTTTTTTATCATGCTTCGAGTATTTAAACACTCATAGAATTAGTCTGAATTGAGAAAATTGACAATATACACGTCTAGTCACCTAGAGTTAGGCCTTTTTTTCAAAAATAGCTTTTTTTTAAAAAAAGATCTTTATCGTGTTTTTTTTTTTCTATCTTGTAGAGCATCAAAAAAGAATGACTTATTGAATTTTTTGAGAATTTTTCCAAGTTTCGTTTACGAGTATGAAAGACCGCATTGACCAAAATTCAAGTAAATGGACTTGTCATTGTTCAAAAATTTTTTAGAGAAATCTTTATCGTGATTTTTTTTTTCTATCTTGTAGAGCATTAAAAAAACATGAATTTAGAATTTTTTCAAAATTTTCCGCGGTTCCGTTTATGAGTTTGTAATATCAAAACAATTATATTTCATGTAAATCGACTTGTCATTGTTCAAAAATTTTTTAGAGAAATCTTTATCGTGTTTTTTTTTTTCTATCTTGTAGAGCATCAAAAAAGAATGACTTATGAATTTTTTGAGAATTTTCCCAAGTTTCGTTTACGAGTATGAAAGACCGCATTGACCAAAATTCAAGTAAATTGACTTGTATTGTTC
>WSYQ01001552.1:0-33278 GCA_011426435.1 Lysiphlebus fabarum
TTTTTATCATGCTTCGAGTATTTAAACACTCATAGAATTAGTCTGAATTAAGAAAATTGACAATATACACGTCTAGTCACCTAGAGTTAGGCCTTTTTTTCAAAAATAGCTTTTTTTTAAAAAAAGATCTTTATCGTGTTTTTTTTTTTCTATCTTGTAGAGCATCAAAAAAGAATGACTTATGAATTTTTTGAGAATTTTTCCAAGTTTCGTTTACGAGTATGAAAGACCGCATTGACCAAAATTCAAGTAAATGGACTTGTCATTGTTCAAAAATTTTTTAGAGAAATCTTTATCGTGTTTTTTTTTTTCTATCTTGTAGAGCATCAAAAAAGAATGACTTATGAATTTTTTGAGAATTTTTCCAAGTTTCGTTTACGAGTATGAAAGACCGCATTGACCAAAATTCAATTAAATTGACTTGTCATTGTTCAAAAGATTTTTAAAGTAAGATTCATCTATATTTCATTCTTCTGTATTGTTGAACATGATAAAAACAACATGTACATACTTTTTTTATCATGCTTCGAGTATTTAAACACTCATAGAATTAGTCTGAATTGAGAAAATTGACAATATACACGTCTAGTCACCTAGAGTTAGGCCTTTTTTTCAAAAATAGCTTTTTTTTAAAAAAAGATCTTTATCGTGTTTTTTTTTTTCTATCTTGTAGAGCATCAAAAAAGAATGACTTATGAATTTTTTGAGAATTTTTCCAAGTTTCGTTTACGAGTATGAAAGACCGCATTGACCAAAATTCAATTAAATTGACTTGTCATTGTTCAAAATTTTTAAAGTAAGATTCATCTATATTTCATTCTTCTGTATTGTTGAACATGATAAAAACAACATGTACATACTTTTTTTATCATGCTTCGAGTATTTAAACACTCATAGAATTAGTCTGAATTGAGAAAATTGACAATATACACGTCTAGTCACCTAGAGTTAGGCCTTTTTTTCAAAAATAGCTTTTTTTTAAAAAAAGATCTTTATCGTGTTTTTTTTTTTCTATCTTGTAGAGCATCAAAAAAGAATGACTTATGAATTTTTTGAGAATTTTTCCAAGTTTCGTTTACGAGTATGAACGACCGCATTGACCAAAATTCAAGTAAATTGACTTGTCATTGTTCAAAAAATTTTTAAAGTAAGATTCATCTATATTTCATTCTTCTGTATTGTTGAACATGATAAAAACAACATGTACATACTTTTTTTATCATGCTTCGAGTATTTAAACACTCATAGAATTAGTCTGAATTGAGAAAATTGACAATATACACGTCTAGTCACCTAGAGTTAGGCCTTTTTTTCAAAAATAGCTTTTTTTTAAAAAAAGATCTTTATCGTGTTTTTTTTTTCTATCTTGTAGAGCATCAAAAAAGAATGACTTATGAATTTTTTGAGAATTTTTCCAAGTTTCGTTTACGAGTATGAAAGACCGCATTGACCAAAATTCAAGTAAATGGACTTGTCATTGTTCAAAAATTTTTTAGAGAAATCTTTATCGTGTTTTTTTTTTTCTATCTTGTAGAGCATCAAAAAAGAATGACTTATGAATTTTTTGAGAATTTTTCCAAGTTTCGTTTACGAGTATGAAAGACCGCATTGACCAAAATTCAAGTAAATTGACTTGTCATTGTTCAAAAAATTTTTAAAGTAAGATTCATCTATATTTCATTCTTCTGTATTGTTGAACATGATAAAAACAACATGTACATACTTTTTTTATCATGCTTCGAGTATTTAAACACTCATAGAATTAGTCTGAATTGAGAAAATTGACAATATACACGTCTAGTCACCTAGAGTTAGGCCTTTTTTTCAAAAATAGCTTTTTTTTAAAAAAAGATCTTTATCGTGTTTTTTTTTTTCTATCTTGTAGAGCATCAAAAAAGAATGACTTATGAATTTTTTGAGAATTTTTCCAAGTTTCGTTTACGAGTATGAAAGACCGCATTGACCAAAATTCAAGTAAATGGACTTGTCATTGTTCAAAAATTTTTTAGAGAAATCTTTATCGTGATTTTTTTTTTCTATCTTGTAGAGCATTTAAAAAACATGAATTTAGAATTTTTTCAAAATTTTCCGCGGTTCCGTTTATGAGTTTGTAATATCAAAACAATTATATTTCATGTAAATCGACTTGTCATTGTTCAAAAATTTTTTAGAGAAATCTTTATCGTGTTTTTTTTTTTCTATCTTGTAGAGCATCAAAAAAGAATGACTTATGAATTTTTTGAGAATTTTTCCAAGTTTCGTTTACGAGTATGAAAGACCGCATTGACCAAAATTCAAGTAAATGGACTTGTCATTGTTCAAAAATTTTTTAGAGAAATCTTTATCGTGATTTTTTTTTTCTATCTTGTAGAGCATTAAAAAAACATGAATTTAGAATTTTTTCAAAATTTTCCGCGGTTCCGTTTATGAGTTTGTAATATCAAAACAATTATATTTCATGTAAATCGACTTGTCATTGTTCAAAAATTTTTTAGAGAAATCTTTATCGTGTTTTTTTTTTTCTATCTTGTAGAGCATCAAAAAAGAATGACTTATGAATTTTTTGAGAATTTTTCCAAGTTTCGTTTACGAGTATGAAAGACCGCATTGACCAAAATTCAAGTAAATTGACTTGTCATTGTTCAAAAAATTTTTAAAGTAAGATTCATCTATATTTCATTCTTCTGTATTGTTGAACATGATAAAAACAACATGTACATACTTTTTTTATCATGCTTCGAGTATTTAAACACTCATAGAATTAGTCTGAATTAAGAAAATTGACAATATACACGTCTAGTCACCTAGAGTTAGGCCTTTTTTTCAAAAATAGCTTTTTTTTAAAAAAAGATCTTTATCGTGTTTTTTTTTTTCTATCTTGTAGAGCATCAAAAAAGAATGACTTATGAATTTTTTGAGAATTTTTCCAAGTTTCGTTTACGAGTATGAAAGACCGCATTGACCAAAATTCAAGTAAATGGACTTGTCATTGTTCAAAAATTTTTTAGAGAAATCTTTATCGTGTTTTTTTTTTTCTATCTTGTAGAGCATCAAAAAAGAATGACTTATGAATTTTTTGAGAATTTTTCCAAGTTTCGTTTACGAGTATGAAAGACCGCATTGACCAAAATTCAATTAAATTGACTTGTCATTGTTCAAAAGATTTTTAAAGTAAGATTCATCTATATTTCATTCTTCTGTATTGTTGAACATGATAAAAACAACATGTACATACTTTTTTTATCATGCTTCGAGTATTTAAACACTCATAGAATTAGTCTGAATTGAGAAAATTGACAATATACACGTCTAGTCACCTAGAGTTAGGCCTTTTTTTCAAAAATAGCTTTTTTTTAAAAAAAGATCTTTATCGTGTTTTTTTTTTTCTATCTTGTAGAGCATCAAAAAAGAATGACTTATGAATTTTTTGAGAATTTTTCCAAGTTTCGTTTACGAGTATGAAAGACCGCATTGACCAAAATTCAAGTAAATTGACTTGTCATTGTTCAAAAAATTTTTAAAGTAAGATTCATCTATATTTCATTCTTCTGTATTGTTGAACATGATAAAAACAACATGTACATACTTTTTTTATCATGCTTCGAGTATTTAAACACTCATAGAATTAGTCTGAATTGAGAAAATTGACAATATACACGTCTAGTCACCTAGAGTTAGGCCTTTTTTTCAAAAATAGCTTTTTTTTAAAAAAAGATCTTTATCGTGTTTTTTTTTTTCTATCTTGTAGAGCATCAAAAAAGAATGACTTATGAATTTTTTGAGAATTTTTCCAAGTTTCGTTTACGAGTATGAAAGACCGCATTGACCAAAATTCAATTAAATTGACTTGTCATTGTTCAAAAGATTTTTAAAGTAAGATTCATCTATATTTCATTCTTCTGTATTGTTGAACATGATAAAAACAACATGTACATACTTTTTTTATCATGCTTCGAGTATTTAAACACTCATAGAATTAGTCTGAATTGAGAAAATTGACAATATACACGTCTAGTCACCTAGAGTTAGGCCTTTTTTTCAAAAATAGCTTTTTTTTAAAAAAAGATCTTTATCGTGTTTTTTTTTTTCTATCTTGTAGAGCATCAAAAAAGAATGACTTATGAATTTTTTGAGAATTTTTCCAAGTTTCGTTTACGAGTATGAAAGACCGCATTGACCAAAATTCAAGTAAATTGACTTGTCATTGTTCAAAAAATTTTTAAAGTAAGATTCATCTATATTTCATTCTTCTGTATTGTTGAACATGATAAAAACAACATGTACATACTTTTTTTATCATGCTTCGAGTATTTAAACACTCATAGAATTAGTCTGAATTAAGAAAATTGACAATATACACGTCTAGTCACCTAGAGTTAGGCCTTTTTTTCAAAAATAGCTTTTTTTTAAAAAAAGATCTTTATCGTGTTTTTTTTTTTCTATCTTGTAGAGCATCAAAAAAGAATGACTTATGAATTTTTTGAGAATTTTTCCAAGTTTCGTTTACGAGTATGAAAGACCGCATTGACCAAAATTCAATTAAATTGACTTGTCATTGTTCAAAAAATTTTTAAAGTAAGATTCATCTATATTTCATTCTTCTGTATTGTTGAACATGATAAAAACAACATGTACATACTTTTTTTATCATGCTTCGAGTATTTAAACACTCATAGAATTAGTCTGAATTGAGAAAATTGACAATATACACGTCTAGTCACCTAGAGTTAGGCCTTTTTTTCAAAAATAGCTTTTTTTTAAAAAAAGATCTTTATCGTGTTTTTTTTTCTTTATCTTGTAGAGCATCAAAAAAGAATGACTTATGAATTTTTTGAGAATTTTTCCAAGTTTCGTTTACGAGTATGAAAGACCGCATTGACCAAAATGCGAGTAAATTGACTTGTCATTGTTCAAAAAATTTTTAAAGTAAGATTCATCTATATTTCATTCTTCTGTATTGTTGAACATGATAAAAACAACATGTACATTCTTTTTTTATCATGCTTCGAGTATTTAAACACTCATAGAATTAGTCTGAATTGAGAAAATTGACAATATACACGTCTAGTCACCTAGAGTTAGGCCTTTTTTTCAAAAATAGCTTTTTTTTAAAAAAAGATCTTTATCGTGTTTTTTTTTCTCTATCTTGTAGAGCATCAAAAAAGAATGACTTATGAATTTTTTGAGAATTTTTCCAAGTTTCGTTTACGAGTATGAAAGACCGCATTGACCAAAATGCGAGTAAATTGACTTGTCATTGTTCAAAAAATTTTTAAAGTAAGATTCATCTATATTTCATTCTTCTGTATTGTTGAACATGATAAAAACAACATGTACATTCTTTTTTTATCATGCTTCGAGTATTTAAACACTCATAGAATTAGTCTGAATTGAGAAAATTGACAATATACACGTCTAGTCACCTAGAGTTAGGCCTTTTTTTCAAAAATAGCTTTTTTTTAAAAAAAGATCTTTATCGTGTTTTTTTTTCTCTATCTTGTAGAGCATCAAAAAAGAATGACTTATGAATTTTTTGAGAATTTTTCCAAGTTTCGTTTACGAGTATGAAAGACTGCATTGACCAAAATTCAAGTAAATTGACTTGTCATTGTTCAAAAATTTTTTAGAGAAATCTTTATCGTGTTTTTTTTTCTCTATCTTGTAGAGCATCAAAAAAGAATGACTTATGAATTTTTTGAGAATTTTTCCAAGTTTCGTTTACGAGTATGAAAGACTGCATTGACCAAAATTCAAGTAAATTGACTTGTCATTGTTCAAAAATTTTTTAGAGAAATCTTTATCGTGTTTTTTTTTTTCTATCTTGTAGAGCATCAAAAAAGAATGACTTATGAATTTTTTGAGAATTTTCCCAAGTTTCGTTTACGAGTATGAAAGACCGCATTGACCAAAATTCAAGTAAATTGACTTGTCATTGTTCAAAAAATTTTTAAAGTAAGATTCATCTATATTTCATTCTTCTGTATTGTTGAACATGATAAAAACAACATGTACATTCTTTTTTTATCATGCTTCGAGTATTTAAACACTCATAGAATTAGTCTGAATTGAGAAAATTGACAATATACACGTCTAGTCACCTAGAGTTAGGCCTTTTTTTCAAAAATAGCTTTTTTTTAAAAAAAGATCTTTATCGTGTTTTTTTTTCTCTATCTTGTAAAGCATCAAAAAAGAATGACATATGAATTTTTTGAGAATTTTCCTCAATTCAGTTTACGAGTATGAAAGACCACATTGACCAAAATTCAAGTAAATGGACTTGTCATTGTTCAAAAATTTTTTAGAGAAATCTTTATCGTGTTTTTTTTTTTCTATCTTGTAGAGCATCAAAAAAGAATGACTTATGAATTTTTTGAGAATTTTTCCAAGTTTCGTTTACGAGTATGAAAGACCGCATTGACCAAAATTCAAGTAAATTGACTTGTCATTGTTCAAAAAATTTTTAAAGTAAGATTCATCTATATTTCATTCTTCTGTATTGTTGAACATGATAAAAACAACATGTACATACTTTTTTTATCATGCTTCGAGTATTTAAACACTCATAGAATTAGTCTGAATTGAGAAAATTGACAATATACACGTCTAGTCACCTAGAGTTAGGCCTTTTTTTCAAAAATAGCTTTTTTTTAAAAAAAGATCTTTATCGTGTTTTTTTTTTTCTATCTTGTAGAGCATCAAAAAAGAATGACTTATGAATTTTTTGAGAATTTTTCCAAGTTTCGTTTACGAGTATGAAAGACTGCATTGACCAAAATTCAAGTAAATTGACTTGTCATTGTTCAAAAATTTTTTAGAGAAATCTTTATCGTGATTCTTTTTTTCTATCTTGTAGAGCATTAAAAAAACATAAATTTAGAATTTTTTCAAAATTTTCCTCGGTTCCGTTTATGAGTATGAAATATCAAAACAATTATATTTCATGTAAATCGACTTGTCATTTTTCAAAAATTTTTTAAAGAAAGCTTTATCGTGTTTTTTTTTTTTCTATCTTGTAGAGCATCAAAAAATAAACATTCTGTGATTTTTAGAATTTTTTTCGAACTCTAGATCAAGAGTTCGAGATAGTTCAAACACCTCAAATTCATATAAATAGACTTGTCATTGGTAGAAAATTTCCTAGAGGCTTTGACATAAATTTTTTTTTTTATTCTTTTTTTTTTAACGCGATAGAAACATCAAGAAAATAGTTTTACAATATGCTCTGACTATGTCTGCACTAATAAGAACTACCTGGAGTCGTAAAATTGAAAACGACTACATCCAGTTGCCCCAAGTTAGGACATTTTTCCAGAAATATCGTTTTTTTAAAAAAAGATCTTTATCGTGTTTTTTTTTTCCATTCAGTTTACGAGTATGAAAGACCACATTGACCAAAATTCAAGTAAATGGACTTGTCATTGTTCAAAAATTTTTTAAAGAAAGCTTTATCGTGTTTTTTTTTTCTATCTTGTAGAGCATTGAAAAAACATTATTTTAGAATTTTTTCAAAATTTTCCTCGGTTCCGTTTATGAGTTTTAAATATCAAGACAATTATATTTCATGTAAATTGATTTGTAATTGAAAAATATAATTCTCAAAAAATTTTTCTTCGATATTTTTTATATCTATCTTGTAGTGCATAAAAAAATAAACATTCTGTAATTTTTTAGAATTTTTTCGAACTCTAGATCAAGTTTGTCTCAACAAGAATACGTTTTTATCCCGCAAACGGTGTTTTTCATAAATTACCATATATTACCGTCATTCAAGACCGCTTGCGGGTTTACACCGCCTGCGGTTCCGTGCCTATAGACACTTCCTATATATAATATATATTTAATATAAATTTTTGGAAACCATGAACATTGCAATTGAGTGAGTTTGGTTAACCAATGCGCAGAATTATAGTGGATCATTCAATTGTGGTATGTTTTCTATTTGAAATTGGTATACCTCATATTCAAAGTTGCATCTATTACATTAAATAAATAAATACAGATGCAGATGTATCTTTTTAAAAAATAAATTAAATTTTAAATAGATTAATGATTACAAAAATATATTTAATTATAATACAAAATTTAATAAATCATTATTTTAATAAATAAAAAAAGTTTATTTATAAAAAATAAAATAAAATAATTTATATTCATATTTAAATCAGTATACTTTTTATAAATAAATCAATTTGAAATTCTCATTTTTTTTTTTTTTTATAAATACTCTGAAGTAGTTATTCATCGTTTTATATATATATTTTTTTTGTTGTATAAAAATTTGAAAACATGAAGTGCGGCAGGATTCTAATTCATTTTGTAACGTCGATTGTACAATAGAATTTTTTAGTAGGGATGGAATAAAAAAGGGTTCAAAAAGCAAGTAGTTTGAGTTTAAAAAAAATAAAAATTTATAAAGTTTTTTGTGAATACAAGACGAGACATGAGCTAAAATGTGCCAGAGTTTTTGGTGTATTTTGTATAATAGAAAATGCTTTGAGTAAAATGGTTGTAGTGGTGGTTGCATTGTCGTTTGTAAAGAGAAACATGATGGATGCATCAAGAAATTCTCAAAATATCTGAGATATTCTTCATAGTATATATAGTTTTCTAACTCTAGTAATTTATCACATTGAAATGTGTCTCATATATATTTATTTATTTTTATAAAAATAAAAATTCTTTTATAAATATTTTTTATTATCAATGACACATAATAATTTTTGATAAACAATATTTTTATATTAATTTTTTTTTTATATTAAAAATTATTATAAATTGTATTGATAAAAGAAATCTTATTAAGGTTTATTTTTGTAATTCATAACGAGATGAGCAACTTGGACTCTAAAAAAATACAGGGTATGAATTTAATTATAGATAAGGTATTTTGCAGCTTAAATCTTGTACAATCAAAAGATCAAGGGATTTTATTAACATGTCGTGGTGTTTCTGTTTTAATTTTATATATCTTCATATGGAAAGATTAAAATAATCATAATAATTTTTGTATGTTTTTTTTAAGCTGTAAAGATGAAATTTTAATTAGTAATTTATAGGATAATATTATTTAGTAAAGTTATATAGATAAATTTATTATAATTATAAAAATTTAATAATTAGAATTTTTTTATTTTTATTTGGAATAGAATTTCATTGGGTAAAAAAAATAGTTGACAACTTTGTGTTTCAGTGACTTTTTGTAATGAGTTTTCTTTGACTTTTGATACTGTTGAAGTGAGAATTGTAAATACCATAATAATCAAGCCACAAAGTCACTTTGAATTACTTTTTTTTTTTTTCTTTTTTTTTGTTTACTACTTTTTTAATTTTGAAACTTATTTTCATCTTTTATGTAAAATTTAATATATTTTTTTCGTATAAATTAATGATAATTTTCTATTATTTTATTCTAATAATTAATATTTTTTTTTTTTGGCATAAACAAATTATTTATAGATTTATAAATAAATAAAAATAAAATAATAGAAAAAAAAAAAGCTATCATACTGATAACGAGGAATTGGATCTTACTTGAGTTAAAGTATTTGAGCCACTTTAACAAGATGGTGGAACAAGAAATCGAAAGCTCTATACTTTCTGTCTATTTTCTTGAATGACAACAAGAATCCTTAGGATTTATTTCTCACAATCCTATTTCGTTTATTATTTTTATAATTTTTTTATTTTATATACTTATTTTACCATTATTATCTTTTCAAGTACAACTCTTATTTTTCAACGCCATTATTTCAACTTTTTCTTGACACAATAAGCATTAAAAATTTTTTTAATTATTTATTTATCAATTTTTTTTAATAGTTATTAAAATGAAAAAAAGTTTCTTTATGTTGATGATGATGATGATGATGATGTTGTTGTTGAACGACAGAAAGAGTGAAGAGTCTATTAAATTATTTGTCAAGTATAGAAAAAGAAAGTATAATTTCATCAATATTTGTATAAATTACTCCATAATTATTATAATAATATTTATTTTTTTTATTTTGAATGATTGTATATAAGCCATTATGATAAAATAACAATGAGCTTGAGTAAATACCGTCACAGAGTGTTGACGATCTATTGAACTTGTTTCCAATACAGTTCACATTACATTTAATTAGTGATGAATTGTTGATCGGAAACAGAAACAAGGCTGTAAATTCTTGTATAATACTAATCATCATTAATCATCATAATAATAATTATCATTTGAGTAACATTGTATTTCAAATTTCAATAATCCATACAACAACAACAACTCATATACTTGTATCACTAATTTATCTAAATTTTAAATTACTAATTAATTAGTTAATTTATTTATAAAATAATACATTTAATTTTTTAATTTCAATTATTATTATTATAACATTAAAATATACTATTATTATTAACAGACTATAGATTTGCTTTGAATCAATCAAATTAAAATTCATAAAAATAGTTGTGACAAATTAAATACTCGTGAATCATCATCATCATCATCATCAGATCCATGAAAATTATTATATTTTTTTTCTTGGTTTTAATTTTGTTTTTTAAATATAAAAATATATTATAATGAATGTAATTGGACAGTTTAATTTGTAAATCTATCGTGTAATATAGTCACGTGTATAAAACACATTTGTTTTTATCAAATAAAGTTGCAAATAGCGATTAAATCACATGCAGTGAGTATATTAACGAAAGCATGTTATCTCATTTTGCCAGGAGTTCGTCTTTCCACATTTAACAATGTTCTAAATAAAAAGATTTATCTACTCGGTTGTTGTTGTATATATATGCTATGTTATACTTAAAATAGGTTAAAATATAAATTGTTTTTTTATTAAAATATATATTATTAAAATTATTACATTTTTATATTTTAAATTAAAAGTACATATATTTATTTGAATTTTAAAATATTATTAAAATTTGTTATAAAATTACTAAAATAATATATATTTAACTTTTATTTATATTTTTTTAGTAAAGATTTTAAAAAGTACCATCACATTGGTCAAAGCTTTGACTTTAAGCAATAATGACATATTCATATCATCATCATCATCATCATGAAAAATATACAAATTAATATTCATATATAAATATAAAATATATATATTATAAGGTATATTATTGCTATTCGAAATTCAAGTGTCATATATATATGTGTTACCACAATAATATCCATTGATATTCATATGATTATTTGATAATAAATTAAAATAATATATATATATCACACAGTTGTAGTGATTTCAATTAAATCATAATATTTGTATTGAATATTAATTTATTATATACGAGTATGTTTTAAATTTTAATTATCAATTATGATTATAAAATATATAAATATATATAATAATAATAAATTTATATATATTATATTTAACTTGAATACTAGACATTTTAAAATTAATTAAAAAAAAATTTTTTTTTATATTTATTTATTATTTTGAATAATAGATGTAATGTAGAAATCATAACAATAATAAAATCATGTTATGGAAATTAATTTACACTATCAAAGAAAAAACTTGATGTCATTGAATTTCTTTGATTTATTTTTTCATTAAATTCATTTACTTATTTATATATAGTCATACAATTTAATGACAAAATTATAATTCATTTTTTTTTTTTAAATAACAATATTTATGATTTTAATTTTTTTATTGATACAGGATAACCAGAACGATTACGTATTGATATATTCATATATAAATCCAAGTCACTCATTTTCATGCTTGTTGATAATTCATAGTTACGAATAACATGAGCAATTATTATTTTTAAACAAGCAATTCCATATTTATAACCTGAAATATTATAAATAATTAAATATTAATTATCAAAAAAATAAAATAATTATATACTTTTAATTATATAATATTACCAGGACACATTCTAACACCTGAACTGAATGGTATATAAGCAAATTTTGGTCGATTTATTGAATTTTCAATTGTAAAACGTTCTGGATTAAATTTATCTGGTTCAATCCAATATTCTGGATTTCTATGTACTCCAAATGCAGATATTAAAAGAGAACATCCTTTAGGTAGTGTATATGAAGCTAGAAAAAAAATAATAATAATCATTGTTAAAATTAATTTAAAAAAAATAAATAAGTAAAAATAATATTTAGAAATTAATTTTACAAAGTTTTAAATCATCACTAATAGTTCTTCCCATAAGAGGTGTTATAGGAAAAAGTCTGACTGTTTCTTTTATTGTCATTTCAGTATATGTTAAATACTTGAAAATATTTTCATCAATTAAATCATCATCATGAACAAATTCATTAATTTCTTGACGTACTTTATCTTGAACTTCTTTATGCATTGCAATCATTAAAAATGCAAATAATATGGTACCAGTTATAGTATCATTTGACTGAAATTCAAATAAGAAAAAAAAATAAATCAATTAATAAAATTTAATAATATGTATATATTGTTAATTTTTCTAATAAATAATATTTTATATTATTTAATTTACTGCAACAAATGATGCTAATAACATGGTTTTAACTTCTTCTTCAGTCCATTCTTGTGTTTTCATAAAACGATTGATTAATTGATTAGAAAATGAATTTTTAAATTTATCATTATTTTCATTTTTTGATAATGTTGAATAATTTTTTTTTTTCTCATTATACAACTGAAATAATAAATGATTTTTTATAATTATTTAAATTAAATTATATATTTATTCAAATAAAATTATTAAATACATTACATTTTCAATAAATAATTTTGCTTGAGTTTTTTTGTAATTCCATTTTTTTGAATTTTTGTTTAATAATTTGTATAAAAAATCCAAATGATCCAATGGATTCATCATTCTTTCAAATGATAAATCTAATAATCTTTTTTTTTTTTTCAAAATAAATATAAATAATTATAAAGAATTAATTATTATATTTTTACAAAAAATTTATATATTTTTTTATAATTAATATATTTACCTTTCTGTAAGAAAAATAAATTTTTCTACTTCACCATGTTGATTTTTACCTGGTATACCAAATATTGTTTCAAATACAATATCTCCCATACAATGTGCCATATTTTTTGACAAGTCAAATTCCATTTTGTCAACTTTATTTTCCAGTAATTTAACAAGTACTTTTGCATGATAGTTGAATGTATCCATAAACTCAGAAAAACTCTCACTATGAATCATTGACATAATAAATTTTTTATCACTACGATATGTTTTATCAGCTGTAATAAAAAAAAACATTTTATTTAATTTTTTAATTGAATATATGTTCATTTATTTTTAATATATATTTATTTAATTTATATTTTTTCTATTAACCATTTCTGGAAAGTAAATTTGATGGACCCATCATTTTACCAACAATTTTATACATTGTTGGTTCTTTATCAGTAGCTATTGGACTCTTTAAAATAATCTTTAAAAAAATTTTAAAAAAATTATTTTTCATCACCATATAATTTTAATAAAATAAATATCACCTCAATATCATTTGGTTCAATTATTATTACAAGAGATACTGGTCCAAACCACAAGCAAAAATTTTTTTTCAATTGTCGACCTACTTTCTCCATTGCAATTGGAAAATCTAAATATAAAATAAAAATTTAAATATACAATGTATTTAAAATTAAAAAAAATATAAAAAAAATTAAAAAAAAAAAAAAATTACCATTTTTATTTTTTATAAAAAATAATACATTTCCAATAATTGGTAAAGTTGGAATTCCTGGTAATATTTTTGATAGCTCAATCATTTTTTTTTGATAAATAATAAATTTATATATTGTTTTTAAATAATATAACAATAATATTGTTATACCAGTAATTATATAAACAAATAAAATATCTAAAACAAATAAATTATAATATAAATTTATTTAAAATAATTTAAAAAATATAATCATTTAAAATATATTTAATAAATACCTTGTTTTAACATGTTTTAAACTATATGTATAAGTAAGTTCACTTTGAAACAACAAATGCTAACAAAAATTTTATTCTACAGTCATATTTATATATAGACAGATATTTTAATGCAAAATAAATTAACATATCTACCAAACATTGTATAAAGAAACAAAGTTCATATGATAAGCAATAATATGCATCGTGATCTTTGGACAATCAGTTTTATAAATTGATCTGATTTTTTTTTTTTCTATTTATATATTAAGATTATCTTAGTTTTTCACACAGTGGTCATGTATATAGTTACATAATTCCTGTTTTTTTTAAATTTATTATCAATTTTAGGATCAATAAAAAATATTATCATACATAAATAACAAATTTATTAATTAATATATATTTAATTAAAAATTTGAAATTCTATAGACATTTTTGATTGAATTTATTATTATTTTTCATTATTTAATTACAATGACGCAACAAAGTAGTAAATAGTAGTATAAAATCAGATGATGACAATGATAACAAAAATTTTTTTACATCTTCACATAGAAAAAATGTAGTATAGAAGTTAAAATTCATAATTTTAAGTTTTAAGAAAATAAATTAAAAAATTTTGTTTATTTTTTTACAATAATTATATTTGTCATTAAATTTCATCAGGGTCTATTTTTTTTCATTTTTAAAATGAAAAATATTTAAAAAATTTTATAAAAATAGTAAATGTAAAAATATAATGAAAAAAAAAAAAAATTTATTGTATTCAAACTGAAATGTAAAACAGTCATAATAATTATTGTTATCACCTGAAATTTAAACGAATATTTTTTTTGCATTTTTCACTATGACAGTTATAAAAAAATAAACATCAAAGCTTTGACATTGCTAAATAAAAAATATAAAATAAAACAAAAAAAGTCATATGAATAATTGATATTGGATAGAAAATTCTTTATCTCATTTAATATTATTTTATTTTATTTTTTTTTCAAAAGTAAATTTTTTGTTCAAGTTTATTTATATATACCTGTATTGTATGTTTATCTATGATTACATATTATTACAAAAAAAAAAATTTAATATACAATTAATAATTTATTTTTGTTTCATTGTTTTCTTACAATTATTATTTTTTTTAAATATAAAAATAATTATTATTCCTTATTCAAAGAAAAAGAATACATATTTTTTTTCATTTGACAAATATATAAATACTCAACTGTTATTCAAATGATTGCATTTTTTATATATGAAAAAAAAAAATTTTCCACTGATTACAATTCACTGATTAAAAAAAAAAAAAAAAAAACAACAGATATAAATAGTACAATAATGTGTACAGGTGTTTTTTAAAAAAAAAAAAAATATAAATAAATAAATAAAAATGGTAATATCTATTGTTGGTATATTTTGGCGTCAGTGAATTTCACGTATGAACGCGGTTAAAAATAAATATAAATATATAAAAAAAAAAATACTATATATAAAACTAAAGTATAAAATTAAGGTTAATGGTACTACTAGGTAATAAACCATGGTGTAACACAAATTGCGACATTGCTTGCACGCGTACACCAAAACTTTTCAAATCGAGCTTTGTGCAATAACTTCAAGTATCAAACTTGATATATATATATATAAATAGTGGATTAAAAAACACGAGGGTTGCTCATTTCTCTTCATATTAGTAACGTCCGATTCATCGTTAGTCAACCACAACCCTACATGCCAACCCCAATTCAAAAGAAAAAGAAAAAATAATAAAAAAATATATATACATACATTTATTTTTTAACCCAAGTAAATGTCAAAAGGGTGGTTAAAATAGAGGGTTGAAAAGTTTTAAATTTTTTTTATAAAAAATATTTTAAAAAAAAAATATAAAAATATGAGAAATAAATGTATAACTATATAGGTTAAATGCATGTAAAAAAAATAGTAAAAAAGCAAATGAACAAAAAAAAAAAAAAAACAAGACTTGATATCACGAAAACCAAGACATCGATCAACTTCTTGGCTGGTTGATTTTTGAAAGCTCTATTCGATGGTCGATATTGCCTTCCGCTCGATTGTTCGCTCAACCAAGCGTATATTAAATCAAATGATTTATATATTTTATTTTATTTTTTTATTAATAGATCGAGTGTAATCATTGTCACTAATTAAGAAAATATATATTACAATTTTTTTATCAAAAAAAAAATACTTGTAAATTAAGATAGAACAGTTTTTTTTTAATTTTTAAATCATAGTATTATTTTTTTTTTTTTTTATTTATATTGTGTAATTTTATACTCGAGTGTAATGAATATCCCAAAAGATTTTTACTATAACAATACACCAACTGATGTATGTCACAATATTTGTGTATGCATTTTTGATAAAAACACATTGCAAAGTACTTTGACATTGTATTTGCATGAAATACCAAAACCAAATGGAATGATTACACTACTCTTTTGATATATTTTATTTTTTGCAACTACCTGCTTATTTGTCAAATGTTATATATTATTTATATTACTTCGTGATAACCTGACCAAGTTGCTGGATTTTTTAAAAAAATTTTTTTTTATCTCTCTTGAATTGTCTGAGTGCTTTACTACATTGTTAAGGGTTGAGGGGGTTGAATTCTCATGTTTAATTTATTTGTCTTGCAGAATAATTCTTGATGAGTTTATAAAAAAATAATAATAATAACAGGAAAAAATATATTTTAAAAGAAGAATAATTAAGTACAGTGAAATTTTTATTTATTATTGAATTTTTTTATTTTTTATTTTAAATAGCTTTGATATTAAATTTCATTTTTACTTAAGATTATGACACAAATTATTGATGCATAAAAACTATAAAAGGATAAATGAAAAATAATAATAATTTTATCTATTTTTAGTACAATAAAAAATGCTTTGAGTTGATGAAAATAAAATAATAATAAATGATAGTAAATTATTAAAATATTTTATTTATATTGTTAATAAAATGACAATCAAAATGAATTAGCTAATGGAGTGCTTTGATGTTGCTGATCTAATATAAAGATCTTTTAAAATTAAATTTTGACAATATGACAAGATAATTCATTATAATTAATTAAATTAAAATTTTCTCAGTGTCATTATAATGAATAATGATAATTTTATTAAAAAATAATGAAAAATTTATTCAAGATAATTATTAAAATAATTTTATTAATTATTATACAAATAAATATAAATATTCTATATATAAACTTAATAAGTGTATGTGGTTTTATTGTCTTTAATATCTCTTAATAATAATTATGAATGTAAAATACTGAAAAGCTCAACTTTGTATAAATATATAATCATAAAAGATTGAAAACAGAAAATACTGATATTAATCCAAGTGGTAACTCACCACAAAATTTTACTCTCTTGTTGAATATCTATTTTTTTATTTTTTTTTTAATAAGCTTTTTTGACCCTATTTTATTATTTTTTTTTATCTCTTTTATTCATTTTTTAACCGCAAAACTAATCTTGCACCAGTGCAACTTACCACAATGCCAAACTTTGACTGTACAATTTTTTTTTAAAAACTTTTTTATACTAATATAATTTCAATGGCTACAATTTTCATATACAACTATGAATATTTTTGTATAATTAATTTTATCGATTTACCATCATTTAAATTTATAAATATATGAGAATATTGCTTTTTTAAAATATAATAATTTGAAATTAAATAATTAACAGTGTAATTATTCAATTGAAATTTAATTTAAAAAAAATTAATGATATAAATTTATAGGAATAATATGTTGTTGTTGTTGTTGTTGTTGTTGTTGTTGTTGTTAAATTTGTATATTTATTGAATAATCATGATGAACAAGTAGAAGCCAATCAGTCTTGAATATTGTTAATCAATCCATAAACTAGTTGATAAGCAAATAATAATTTGGATTTTGAATTTTCACTGATGACAACTCAACTTAACATACACTATACCTAAAATTGATTTTATAAATTTTTTAATTATTAGTTTTATATAAATTTGTATAATTAAAAATTTAGTAAATAAATAAATAAATTCAACAAAATTAATAATTTTAATACTATATTAATTTGTTAATTTATAATTTAATATTTTTTATTTATATATAATATATTTTTGGCAATTTTTCTGTATATTTTCATATGATACTTATGAAAAATTAAGAAAAAAAAAAAAAAAAAATTAAAAATTTAATCCAAAGTAATTGCTCTAAGCTAACAATAACATTGTGTCGGATTTACATTCGCTCTACATCTCCACCATGACCAACCTTTTATTTTTTTTCACCTGTTTTTTAATTTATTTTTTTTTATTTTAATCTTCTTTTATGTCCATAATACCAAGTACAATCTCATCATATATCTTGCCTGAAGCATTAAACAAAAAAAAAAATATATATATATATATATAAATTTTTAGCGCATGCGGCATCTTTTTTTTTTTTTTTAACATTTGTCGTTCAACAGACAGGACATTTTATTATTATTTTTATCATTATTATCATGATAATATTTTTTTATTCTTTTTTTTTTCAACTTACTTTTTTTTTGTGGCCTTTTGGGCAAAGAAAATGAAGTGAGAGAAAATCACTTGTTTATATATATATATATATAAATTTTCTTTTAGTATTTCGTGTAAAAATACTAAAATGGTAAAAAGTTTGCTGATATCATTGACGACAACAACGACAAAGTATTTCACCTTCAAATGACAAAGTAGTAGTACTTTTTTGAGCTATTGTCTATGTTGATATATGTATAGTACCACCATCAAGCATCATTTGCATCAGCTCCCTTTTCTTCTACTTTCATCTATTTTTTTTTTTACTTATATTTATTTATTTTTTTCTTCTTTTTTATACTCTATATATATTTTTTTTGCATATGCAGTTGATGGTGTGTTCTTGACTTTTATAAATAATCGCTCTATTACAAACGACAAGTTTGCTTCTGAAATGTACCATATCGTCATTATTCAAACTATATTTTATGTAAAATTTTAATGGATTATTTTTGAGCTTTTAAATATCAAACAATTTTTTTTTTCATTAAACATGACACTTTGTTGTTTGTAAATATTATATAATTAAATATTATAACAAAACAGATTATTATTTCGTTATATGATGATAAAGTTTTATATAAATTTTGTTTATCGATAATCTACTTGAATTTGAGCACAGATTATACAAAAGTTTTTCATTGTATGAAAATTTTGTTTTATAATTATGATAACAAGTTGATGTTGCCTATCAATTATTATATACTTTTTATTTTAAATAAAATTTTTTTTTTTTATTAAACTGTGACAAATATATTTGTAATTTTATTTTTTACTTTTAATAAAAGATTTTTTATTTAATTTTTTTTTAAATTTTTAAAAACTTAGTGCTCAGCAAAAATTATGTGCTTCTTTTATATTCAATGTTTGAGTTTAATTCAAACAACTATATAGTTTCTATTAGAAAATCTTTTATTTTACTTTTAACCTGTATTATTTTATTTTTTTATTTTTTATAATAAAAATATATCTAACGTTTTTCATTTTATTTACTGATTTAAAACTATTTAAAAGTGGCAGGCAATGTTGTTTGAGTAAAACGTAAGACTTTGTCATTTTGCTTGCCTTTTAATATTACCTCCTTGTTCTACTTCTATTAAATTTTGTCTGTAAAGTTTTTGTTTGAGTTACAGTAATTTGCTGTAATTTTTGTACCAAACTTTACTGTTTTTCTGACGAGTCATCTTGAATCGATTGAAAGATGTCTTCTTTTATTTAATTTTTATAAATTTTTTAAATTTTTTTTTTTTATTTTTAAATATGCGATTTTATAACTTACAAAGTTTATTATCAGAAATTCAATTAATACTTGGATCAAAGTTGTTTTATAAATTTTAGTTTCATCAATTATAACAATCCTTCAATTAGTTTGAAATTACATTGACGTTGTCTTGTAGCATCAATTAAACTTTTTTCAAATTTTAAAATTGATAAAGAATTAGCTAATTTATTTATATATATAAAAAAAAAAAATATATATATTGCAATGATTTTTTTGTCAGTAACAATTTCTGTGAATTTTAAAAACCAAAAGATGACAAATTTTTTTTACACTTGCAAACACAAATGTAATTCAAGTGGATTAACTATTCCATTTTCTACCAATTTTTATTATTTTATTTTTCATTTATTTTCTTTACATTGCATTTTTGTAGTAAACTTTTTGCATTATTTTTTTTTTTTAAATATTATTATTTTTTAGAAAAAAAAAAAATGATGATACATTTTATATTTTTTTTTATATCAGTTAAGTAAATTAATGATCTACATGTGATCCACCAAAATAATAAAAAAAAATTAAAAAAACACTAATTACTTAAATTAAACTTTAAAATGTGAGAAAATTTTTAGAATTAATATATTTTTTTTTTTTTTCTAAAGTAACACATTGTAATTAAATTTTATTAAAATTTATGCTTAAAAATATAATTTTGTTATCAAAATTTTCTTAACAATTAAATATTTAAAATTTTAAAAAGATTAATATAAGGTATTTCAAACATAATATAAAATACATATGCACCAAAATATGTCAAGATGATCATACCCATAAAAATAAGTACCTTAAAAATAAAAAAAATAAATAAAAATTAAATATATACCTATATATTAATAAAAATAATATTTATTTGTTTAGATATACTATCAACTTACAAAAATGAACAATTCACTATGAAATGTAACATCAGCTCCAAGATAAATCATATTTATAATAATTGGATTAATTAAATAAGCACAGTAGGTAAGTTTACCAAGTGGTACAAATATTTTCATAGATAAAAATTTATTAAAAAATCCTAAATTAAAATAATATAATTTTTTTAAATAACTATTTAATATTAATATTATTTATAAATATATTTATATTACCTCCATGGCCAGTTGAACAAGCAATAACAATCCAACCAATTATCAATCCCCAAATTATTTTGTATAATGCAACATAAATTGCCATTTGAAAAATAGATATTTGTCTGTCATACGTAAAAAATAATAATCCAATATTAATAATTACTGCAATAATCCAATATAATCGTATTGTAATCTATAAATGAAATTAAATATAAATAATACATTTACTAATATTTTTTATATTTTTTTACTTACTGTATTTACATTCCATTTGAAATTTATTCTAACAAAAAGATATGCCATTGCAATTCCAATTAAGTATGGACTAATTCTTACAAAAGGTGATGTATACAGATAGTCTCTTGTGTTCCATTGCATATCATATCTATAATTTAAATATAATTGAAATAAAAAAAAAAACATAAAATTAAATATTATATTTTTAATTATTTTCTTACGTCATTGTAAATCCAAGTGTGTATGATAAATATCCATTGTAAACTGCAGTTAACATCAACATGCATGTCCATATTGTAGCACAAATTTTGAAATTTCTTTATAAATAAATAAAATATTATTATTAAACTTGATAGTAATTAATATATTTCATAATAAAATATAACTCACGTTAATGACAATACCATTAAAATTTTAGTAATAATAAAAAACTGCATGTCATTTGAAAGATACCAACTCCAAGATAAACACTATATATAAAAAACAAAGAAAAAAAAATTAATAAAATATAAATTATTCTTTTATTTTTTAATTATATAAATTAATAATTTGAATTAACCAAGTTGTCAAATTTAAATAAATTATTTATATATAATAAATTTCTCCACCAATATTTTTCACAATTATCATGATATTTTTCACGTATATAAAATTGTGTTGTTTTATCAAAATGTGAAAATACAATTAATGATATTCCTATAGTCATCATATACGCAGGTGTTAATCTAAAAAAAAATAAATAATTTATTAAATGTTAATATTCTTAAAAAATTATTTTTATTTATTACCTGATGAGTCTTTTAATAATTGCTTTAAAAATTAATTGTCCAGTTAATTTTTTTTGTAATTTATTTATTTTTTTCATTTCCTGTTTATAAAAACCATAAGCATTTAAAAAACCACTTATAAAAAAAAATACATCAACTGAAATTATTCCACCTTTAAGAAATTGACCATAAATACTGTGAGTTAATCTTAAATTCATAGACATATTATCTAAAATAAAAAAAATATTATTTATTAAAAAATCAATAAAAAATCGTTGAACAATTATTAAAGGTAAATTAAATAATGTAAAATATACCAGTGTTGCTTGTTGTATAATATAAAATGTGAAATGAAATAATCCACACCATAGAAAAAAATCTTAATCCATGAAAAATTTGAATCGTATCATTTTTTTGTTTTGTATTAAAAAGTAATTTTGTATTTTTATATATTGAAAAACAGAGTAACATATCTAAAAAAATATTTTTTTTATTTTTTTTTAATACAATTGATGTTTTTACTTTTTTATCTAATAAATATTCTTCAGTATTTTCTAGAAATAGAAATATAAATAAAAATTTTTCTCTTTCAATGTTGTTTATTTAAAAAAAAAAAAAAAAAAAAATTTTTAATTTATACCATTTACAATTTTTTCAGTATTTTTTATTTCTTCTGTACTATTATTAATTAATTTTTTCTCAATAACAAACAAGTCATAAATTGTTGCAATTGAAATTATGAATAATATTGAAAAAATAATTATTCTAGATAAAAAAAAAAAAAATTATTATTATTATTTTATTATGAAAAAAATAAAATAAGACATATACGTAATTTAAAAATTAAAATAAATTTCATACTCTATTATAATAATTTTCCAGTTATATAAATAATCATAATTATCTTGAAGATTTTTAACTTTTAATAATTGATAATTTGCATTATGAATATGACCAGTTAACAAAATTTTTTTTTGAAATATTTCAATCATAATATTTGATATTTCACTTGTCTTACATATTTTTGGTAAACAAAGTCCTAGTATTATAATATTTTCCTTTACAAAAAAATTAAAGTTTTATTAAATTTATTTAAAAATAAAATTAAATATTTAAATAAATAAATCATGCTTACATTATCTATTATACCGCTATTATATTGGATATCACTATTGTGATAAAATTGTGCTGAAAAATAATTAACCTCAAATGGTGGAAATTCTTCATCAACATTTTGATAAATTAAATTATTATTTTTTGTATTATTTGATATATCAAATGGATCATGATTTCCAAGATCAAGACATTGACTTTTAAATCCAAGCCAATAATTATTTCCATATGTAAAACCAGATTTTGACATGCCACTTGCATCCAACACTTGATTAAATTAAATTAAATATATTATTATTATTATTTAGTATTTATGTAATTAATAAATAAATATTAAATTACTTTTTAAACTCCATAATTTTTCACTGTCAGTTGCATTACGAAAAATATCAAGTTGTTTTCGACAATTACTTGTTTCATTTAATATTCCAGACATCACAGAAATAGTATAAGCTGGATAAATTTTTCTTAAAATATCATTTTGATCATTTCCAAATACACGATAATTATAAATAATTAATATTATTAATAATAAAAATAATTGATTACATATAATTGCCATTATATTAATTGAACAGTAATTTTTAAATTACTGAGATTTTTACTTGTTGAATGTTTAAGACTCACTGTCATATTATTTGTTTAAATGGCATGACAATGCTATACTGCAAATTGAAATAATAATAATTCAGTCGAATAATATTTTTTTTTTTTTTCTACTTGATAATTCATCTTTCAGTTTATGAAAAAAAAAATTAACATTCTCTCAAGCATATATTATTTATATAGATAGACTTTGATTACCAAGAGAATACAAAGTAAATAGAAAAAAAAAAATTATAAATTTTTTTTATCAAGAATAATAACTCATTTTATATTCATTGGATTAAAAATATTCATAAATACTATATTAAAAATTTAAAAAAAAAAAAATTAATTACAAAAAAAAATTCTTATAATTATTATTACATATTTATAAATTTTATTTATTTAATTTTTTAAAATTAAATTATACATATTTTTATAAATACATGACAAATATTATGTAATAATTATTTTTAAATTATATAGTTTTTTGAATTTTTAATTTTTTTTAATTGATACAGGATAACCAGTGCGATTACGTATTGATACATCCATATATAAATCCAAGTCACTCATTTTCATGCTTGTTGATAATTCATAGTTACGAATAACATGAGCAATTATTATTTTTAAACAAGCAATTCCATATTTATAACCTGAAATATTATAAATAATTAAATATTAATTATCAAAAAAATAAAATAATTATATACTTTTAATTATATAGTATTACCAGGACACATTCTAACACCTGAACTGAATGGAATATAAGCAAATTTTGGTCGATTTATTGAATTTTCAATTGTAAAACGTTCTGGATTAAATTTATCTGGTTCAATCCAATATTTTGGATTTCTATGTACTCCAAATATAAATAAAGCAACAGAGCATCCTTTAGGTATTGTATATGAAGCTAGAAAAAAATAATAAAATTCTTGTTAATAATATTTTAAAATATATAAAAATATTAATGTAATAAATAAAAAATAATTTTACTAAGTTTAAGATCATCATTAATGATTCTTCCTATAATTGGTCCTACAGGAAAAAGTCTAATTGTTTCGTTAATTGTCATATCAATATATTTTAAATTGGATAAATTTTTTTCATCAATTATTTCATCACCAATAACTTGAATAATTTCTTGACGTATTTTATCTTGAACTTGTTGATGCATTGCAATCATTAGCAATAAAAATAATATAATACCAATTAAAGTGTCATTTGACTATAATTAAAACAAAATATAAATAAATTAATTAATAAAATATCATATAAATGTTTTATTATTTTTTTAAACAAATATTTTTTGATATTATTTATAATACCCCAACAAATAATGTTAATAAATGAGTTTTAATTTCTTCATCAGTCCATTCTTGTGTTTCCATAAAACGATAAAATAATTGATCACAAAATGAATTATTTAATTTACAATTATTTTCATATTTTTTTGTTTTTATATAATTTTTTTTTTTCTCAGCAATCAACTGTTTTAATTTTTAATTTAATATTCTTTAATCTTTAATAATATAAATAATATAAAAAATAATAAATTTAAATTATTAAATACATTACATTATCAATAAATAAATTTGCTTGATTTTTTTTGTTATACCATTCATTTGAATTTTTACCAAATAATTTATATAAAAATTCATCATGTTCCAATGGATTCATTGCTCTTTCCAATCCTATATGTAATAATCTTTGTTTTTTTTTAAATTAATAAAAATTATAATTTATTTATTTACATTAAAATAATTTTTAAATAATTTTTTTTTTTAATTACCTATCTGTAAGAGAAATGAATTTGTCTACTTCACCATGTTGATTTTTACCTGGTATACCTAATATTGTTTCAAATACAATATCTCCCATACAATGTGCCATATTTTTTGACAAGTCAAATTCCATTTTGTCAACTTTATTTTCCAGTAATTTAACAAGTACTTTTGCATGATAGTCAAATACATCAATAAATTTAAAAGCATGTTTACCATTAACAATTGACATAATAAATTTTTTATTTTTATGATACGAATTATCAGCTGTAATGAAATATTCAATTTAATATTTTATTTTTTAATTCTCTTGATTTTAATTAAACTTATCAAAAGACTATTTTGTATTTTACAAACCTTTTGTTACAAGTAAACTTGATGGACCAAAAAATTTAGTAGCTATTTTATATATAGTTGGTTGTTTATCAATTGCTAATTTACTTGTTAATATAATCTTAAAATATAACAATTTTATTTTTACAATATTATTTCAATCAAGTATTTTTTATAATTTTAATTTAAAATAAAATAAAAACATACCTCTATATCATGTGGCTCAATTATTATCACTGCTAAAACTGGACCAAACCAAACACAAAAATTTTCTTTTAATTGACGACCAATTTTATCAATTGCAAATGGTAAATCTAAATAAAAAATTAAAATTTAAATATACAATGTTAAAATATAAATTATATAAAAATAAGTATATAAACTATAATTACCATTTTTATTCTTAAAAAAAAATGGTAAATTTCCAATAAATGGATAAGTTGGAATTCCTGGTAATTTTTTTGAAAATGCTATCAATTTTTTTTGATGAATAAAATATTTATAAATTAATTTCAACCAATATGACAATAAAATTCCGATAATTATATAAATCATTAAAAAATCTGAAACAAAAAAATTAAATTAAAATTATTAACAATAATATATTATAATTTTATAATTATTTAATAAATACCATGATTTAACATATTTAATAAAAATTTTAAAATGTTGTAATAAAAAATAATAAATAACTTTGTTCACTTCCGAATAGAAAGTGTTAAAAAATTTTGTATCCGAATCATATTTATATGACCAGAAACATATGAAAAAAAACTAATGCGTATAAAATAAAAACCACCTTGACTTGAGACAAACAACTAATTTTATGGTCAACAACATATTACCATACATAAATTTTGGGCTGTAGAAATTTTTTTTCCTCATCCTCATATTCCTTATTTTTTTATTTTATTTATTTTTTCCTATTTTTTTTTGTAAGATGAATATTACTATATTTTTCCTCTTAAAATATTTATTTAACAGAAAAAATTTTATTGTTTTTAACAAATAATTTTAATTTCAGTGATTATTTTAATGTTAAATTTTCGATATGATTGTGACATAAATAACTAGTTAAATTTACATGACTATGGTCATGAAAAAAAAGTATACTACAATAAACATGTTGTTGTGTTATTTAATTCTTATTTTTTATAATTTTTTTTAAAGTCCAAAATAAAATGACTCAGGTGTTACCAGTGACAATGTTGGTTTTGTTTTGTTTTGTTGTTTTGTTTTTTTTTTTTTTTTCTATTACAGTTTTGTTTATTTATTTTGAATTGATATTTATTTAACCACAATCCAGTATGATTAATAAAACTAAAAAATAATTGAAAAAAAAAAAAATAAAAAAGTAGAGAGGTATATGATAAATCACTTGTGTATAAGGATGAAACTGCAAAAGCCCAGGCAAGTGAATCATGAGATATAAACTAAAAGGAAAAGAGAGATAAAACAATGTTGCAAAACAAGTAGTATGACTAGCTATATGCTCAGACGACCCATACAAAGTGACATGTTAGAAACTAGTTTTGGCTACACAATATATACATATAAATATATATATATAACAAAGAAGCTTTTATTCACAGTCATAATAAATAAACTAATTTAAAACTCGTTACTTAACTTTTTTAAAATTATAATTATGTGTCAAAATGAGATGAAATTTTTTTGATTTTTTTTATAACTAATATTGAAATATTATAACGATGTAATAATAAATAGATCCTATTATAAATAGAACACTTGACCGCATTTTATTCGTAATCTAATCGGTCAAAAATTTTCAGTATTTGTTTGGATTAGAATGATCTTTTTTGAATAACTCTTTTCCAGTTATATTATCCTAATATGAATAAAAATATTTCTAGAAAATTTTTCAATTTTTAGTAAAAGTAGAAAGATTCAAATAATAACAGGATAAATAAACAAAAAAAGAAGTATAAAGATCAAAAAATACTATTTTTTTGTCATCATATTTTTGAGAAATAACAATAGTAACACGTCTTGAAATTTTTCAAAAACGATAGGTTACCTCTTTACTCATTCTAGGTTCCTAATGAAACTAAGATTTTTCAAAAATGAGCTTATTGTGGATTCCTGATGACATGTATAATGTTAAATTTTGAAAAAAATTTTGAATTTATATTAGGAGAATATAATGACCGAAAAGGTATTTAATTTTTTTTTTTCGCAAAGATTTTTCTTGAACTTGGCAAGAGGTATTCGATGCAGTTTCCCGTTTTTTTCCAGGATCAGGACTTTTTATTTTTTTTTGACCTGCTGCTTTTAAAAAAAATCGGAAAAATATGAGGTTTTAACAGGGTTATAGAACTCGACAAGAGGTATTCGATGCTGCTTCCCGTTTTTTTCCAGGATCAGGACTTTTCATTTTTTAATGACCTGCTGCTTTTAAAAAAAATCGGAAAAATATGAGGTTTTAACAGGGTTATAGAACTCGACAAGAGGTATTCAATGCTGCTTCCCGTTTTTTTCCAGGATCAGGACTTTTTATTTTTTAATGACCTGCTGCTTTTAAAAAAAATCGGAAAAATATGAGGTTTTAACAGGGTTATAGAACTCGACAAGAGGTATTCGATGCCGCTTCCCGTTTTTTTCCAGGATCAGGACTTTTTATTTTTTAATGACCTGCTGCTTTTAAAAAAAATCGGAAAAATATGAGGTTTTAACAGGGTTATAGAACTCGACAAGAGGTATTCGATGCTGCTTCCCGTTTTTTTCCAGGATCAGGACTTTTTATTTTTTAATGACCTGCTGCTTTTAAAAAAAATCGGAAAAATATGAGGTTTTAACAGGGTTATAGAACTCGACAAGAGGTATTCGATGCTGCTTCCCGTTTTTTTCCAGGATCAGGACTTTTTATTTTTTAATGACCTGCTGCTTTTAAAAAAAATCGGAAAAATATGAGGTTTTAACAGGGTTATAGAACTCGACAAGAGGTATTCGATGCTGCTTCCCGTTTTTTTCCAGGATCAGGACTTTTTATTTTTTAATGACCTGCTGCTTTTAAAAAAAATCGGAAAAATATGAGGTTTTAACAGGGTTATAGAACTCGACAAGAGGTATTCGATGCTGCTTCCCGTTTTTTTCCAGGATCAGGACTTTTTATTTTTTAATGACCTGCTGCTTTTAAAAAAAATCGGAAAAATATGAGGTTTTAACAGGGTTATAGAACTCGACAAGAGGTATTCGATGCTGCTTCCCGTTTTTTTCCAGGATCAGGACTTTTTATTTTTTAATGACCTGCTGCTTTTAAAAAAAATCGGAAAAATATGAGGTTTTAACAGGGTTATAGAACTCGACAAGAGGTATTCGATGCTGCTTCCCGTTTTTTTCCAGGATCAGGACTTTTTATTTTTTAATGACCTGCTGCTTTTAAAAAAAATCGGAAAAATATGAGGTTTTAACAGGGTTATAGAACTCGACAAGAGGTATTCGATGCTGCTTCCCGTTTTTTTCCAGGATCAGGACTTTTTATTTTTTAATGACCTGCTGCTTTTAAAAAAAATCGGAAAAATATGAGGTTTTAACAGGGTTATAGAACTCGACAAGAGGTATTCGATGCCGCTTCCCGTTTTTTTCCAGGATCAGGACTTTTTATTTTTTTGACCTGCTGCTTTTAAAAAAAATCGGAAAAATATGAGGTTTTAACAGGGTTATAGAACTCGACAAGAGGTATTCGATGCTGCTTCCCGTTTTTTTCCAGGATCAGGACTTTTTATTTTTTTGACCTGCTGCTTTTAAAAAAAATCGGAAAAATATGAGGTTTTAACAGGGTTATAGAACTCGACAAGAGGTATTCAATGCTGCTTCCCGTTTTTTTCCAGGATCAGGACTTTTTATTTTTTTTTGACCTGCTGCTTTTAAAAAAAATCGGAAAAATATGAGGTTTTAACAGGGTTATAGAACTCGACAAGAGGTATTCGATGCTGCTTCCCGTTTTTTTCCAGGATCAGGACTTTTTATTTTTTGACCTGCTGCTTTTAAAAAAAATCGGAAAAATATGAGGTTTTAACAGGGTTATAGAACTCGACAAGAGGTATTCAATGCCGCTTCCCTTTTTTTTCCAGGATCAGGACTTTTTATTTTTTTGACCTGCTGCTTTTAAAAAAAATCGGAAAAATATGAGGTTTTAACAGGGTTATAGAACTCGACAAGAGGTATTCAATGCCGCTTCCCTTTTTTTTCCAGGATCAGGACTTTTTATTTTTTTATGACCTGCTGCTTTTAAAAAAAATCGGAAAAATATGAGGTTTTAACAGGGTTATAGAACTCGACAAGAGGTATTCAATGCCGCTTCCCGTTTTTTTCCAGGATCAGGACTTTTCATTTTTTAATGACCTGCTGCTTTTAAAAAAAATCGGAAAAATATGAGGTTTTAACAGGGTTATAGAACTCGACAAGAGGTATTCGATGCCGCTTCCCGTTTTTTTCCAGGATCAGGACTTTTTATTTTTTTATGACCTGCTGCTTTTAAAAAAAATCGGAAAAATATGAGGTTTTAACAGGGTTATAGAACTCGACAAGAGGTATTCGATGCTGCTTCCCGTTTTTTTCCAGGATCAGGACTTTTTATTTTTTTGACCTGCTGCTTTTAAAAAAAATCGGAAAAATATGAGGTTTTAACAGGGTTATAGAACTCGACAAGAGGTATTCAATGCCGCTTCCCGTTTTTTTCCAGGATCAGGACTTTTTATTTTTTTTGACCTGCTGCTTTTAAAAAAAATCGGAAAAATATGAGGTTTTAACAGGGTTATAGAACTCGACAAGAGGTATTCAATGCCGCTTCCCTTTTTTTTCCAGGATCAGGACTTTTTATTTTTTTTTGACCTGCTGCTTTTAAAAAAAATCGGAAAAATATGAGGTTTTAACAGGGTTATAGAACTCGACAAGAGGTATTCAATGCTGCTTCCCGTTTTTTTCCAGGATCAGGACTTTTTATTTTTTTTTGACCTGCTGCTTTTAAAAAAAATCGGAAAAATATGAGGTTTTAACAGGGTTATAGAACTCGACAAGAGGTATTCAATGCTGCTTCCCGTTTTTTTCCAGGATCAGGACTTTTTATTTTTTTTTGACCTGCTGCTTTTAAAAAAAATCGGAAAAATATGAGGTTTTAACAGGGTTATAGAACTCGACAAGAGGTATTCGATGCTGCTTCCCGTTTTTTTCCAGGATCAGGACTTTTTATTTTTTTTTGACCTGCTGCTTTTAAAAAAAATCGGAAAAATATGAGGTTTTAACAGGGTTATAGAACTTGACAAGAGGTATTCGATGCTGCTTCCCGTTTTTTTCCAGGATCAGGACTTTTTATTTTTTTTTGACCTGCTGCTTTTAAAAAAAATCGGAAAAATATGAGGTTTTAACAGGGTTATAGAACTCGACAAGAGGTATTCAATGCCGCTTCCCTTTTTTTTCCAGGATCAGGACTTTTCATTCTTTAATGACCTGCTGCTTTTAAAAAAAATCGGAAAAATATGAGGTTTTAACAGGGTTATAGAACTCGACAAGAGGTATTCAATGCCGCTTCCCTTTTTTCCAGGATCAGGACTTTTCATTTTTGAATGACCTGCTGCTTTTAAAAAAAATCGGAAAAATATGAGATTTTAACAGGGTTATAGAACTCGACAAGAGGTATTCGATGCCGCTTCCCGTTTTTTTCCAGGATCAGGACTTTTTATTTTTGAATGACCTGCTGCTTTTAAAAAAAATCGGAAAAATATGAGATTTTAACAGGGTTATAGAACTCGACAAGAGGTATTCGATGCTGCTTCCCGTTTTTTTCCAGGATCAGGACTTTTTATTTTTGAATGACCTGCTGCTTTTAAAAAAAATCGGAAAAATATGAGGTTTTAACAGGGTTATAGAACTCGACAAGAGGTATTCAATGCCGCTTCCCTTTTTTTTCCAGGATCAGGACTTTTTATTTTTTTTTGACCTGCTGCTTTTAAAAAAAATCGGAAAAATATGAGGTTTTAACAGGGTTATAGAACTCGACAAGAGGTATTCAATGCCGCTTCCCTTTTTTTTCCAGGATCAGGACTTTTTATTTTTTTTTGACCTGCTGCTTTTAAAAAAAATCGGAAAAATATGAGGTTTTAACAGGGTTATAGAACTTGACAAGAGGTATTCAATGCTGCTTCCGTTTTTTTCCAGGATCAGGACTTTTTATTTTTTTTTGACCTGCTGCTTTTAAAAAAAATCGGAAAAATATGAGGTTTTAACAGGGTTATAGAACTCGACAAGAGGTATTCAATGCTGCTTCCCGTTTTTTTCCAGGATCAGGACTTTTTATTTTTTTTTGACCTGCTGCTTTTAAAAAAAATCGGAAAAATATGAGGTTTTAACAGGGTTATAGAACTCGACAAGAGGTATTCGATGCTGCTTCCCGTTTTTTTCCAGGATCAGGACTTTTTATTTTTTTTGACCTGCTGCTTTTAAAAAAAATCGGAAAAATATGAGGTTTTAACAGGGTTATAGAACTCGACAAGAGGTATTCGATGCTGCTTCCCGTTTTTTTCCAGGATCAGGACTTTTTATTTTTTTAATGACCTGCTGCTTTTAAAAAAAATCGGAAAAATATGAGGTTTTAACAGGGTTATAGAACTCGACAAGAGGTATTCGATGCTGCTTCCCGTTTTTTTCCAGGATCAGGACTTTTTATTTTTTTTTGACCTGCTGCTTTTAAAAAAAATCGGAAAAATATGAGGTTTTAACAGGGTTATAGAACTCGACAAGAGGTATTCAATGCCGCTTCCCTTTTTTTTCCAGGATCAGGACTTTTCATTCTTTAATGACCTGCTGCTTTTAAAAAAAATCGGAAAAATATGAGGTTTTAACAGGGTTATAGAACTCGACAAGAGGTATTCAATGCCGCTTCCCTTTTTTTTCCAGGATCAGGACTTTTTATTTTTTTTGACCTGCTGCTTTTAAAAAAAATCGGAAAAATATGAGGTTTTAACAGGGTTATAGAACTTGACAAGAGGTATTCAATGCTGCTTCCTGTTTTTTTCCAGGATCAGGACTTTTTATTTTTTTTTGACCTGCTGCTTTTAAAAAAAATCGGAAAAATATGAGGTTTTAACAGGGTTATAGAACTTGACAAGAGGTATTCAATGCTGCTTCCTGTTTTTTTCCAGGATCAGGACTTTTTATTTTTTTTTGACCTGCTGCTTTTAAAAAAAATCGGAAAAATATGAGGTTTTAACAGGGTTATAGAACTCGACAAGAGGTATTCGATGCTGCTTCCCGTTTTTTTCCAGGATCAGGACTTTTTATTTTTTTGACCTGCTGCTTTTAAAAAAAATCGGAAAAATATGAGGTTTTAACAGGGTTATAGAACTCGACAAGAGGTATTCGATGCTGCTTCCCGTTTTTTTCCAGGATCAGGACTTTTTATTTTTTTTTGACCTGCTGCTTTTAAAAAAAATCGGAAAAATATGAGGTTTTAACAGGGTTATAGAACTTGACAAGAGGTATTCGATGCTGCTTCCCGTTTTTTTCCAGGATCAGGACTTTTTATTTTTTTTTGACCTGCTGCTTTAAAAAAAATCGGAAAAATATGAGGTTTTAACAGGGTTATAGAACTCGA
>WSYQ01001553.1:0-61896 GCA_011426435.1 Lysiphlebus fabarum
GAACTGCTTATACATTTTTTCTAGGCCAAGTTAAAAACAGGTTTTCCTGCCCTGCGATTTTCAAAATTTATCGAAAAAAATGGGAATAATACTAGGCGAACATAACTTTTAAAGAGGTATTCAGAACTGCTTATACATTTTTTCTAGGCCAAGTTAAAAACAAGTTTTCCTGCCCTGCGATTTTCAAAATTTATCGAAAAAAATGGGGATATTAACAGGCGAATATAACTCGAAAAGAGGTATTCAGAACTGCTTATACATTTTTTCTAGGCCACTTTAAAAACAGGTTTTCCTGCCCTGCGACTTTCAAAATTTATCGAAAAAAATGGGGATAATACTAGGTGAACATAACTTTTAAAGAGGTATTCAGAACTGCTTATACATTTTTTCTAGGCCAAGTTAAAACAGGTTTTCCTGCCCTGCGATTTTCAAAATTTATTGAAAAAAATGGGAATAATACTAGGTGAACATAACTTTTAAAGAGGTATTCAGAACTGCTTATACATTTTTTCCAGGCCAAGTTAAAAACAAGTTTTCCTGCCCTGCGATTTTCAAAATTCATCGAAAAAAATGGGGATATTAACAGGCGAATATAACTCGAAAAGAGGTATTCAGAACTGCTTATACATTTTTTCTAGGCCAAGTTAAAAACAGGTTTTCCTGCCCTGCGATTTTCAAAATTTATCGAAAAAAATGGGAGTAATGCTAGGCGAACATAACTTTTAAAGAGGTATTCAGAACTGCTTATACATTTTTTCTTGGCCACTTTAAAAACAGGTTTTCCTGCCCTGCGACTTTCAAAATTTATCGAAAAAAATGGGGATAATACTAGGTGAACATAACTTTTAAAGAGGTATTCAGAACTGCTTATACATTTTTTCTAGGCCAAGTTGAAAACAGGTTTTCCTGCCCTGCGATTTTCAAAATTTATTGAAAAAAATGGGAATAATACTAGGTGAACATAACTTTTGAAGAGGTATTCAGAACTGCTTATACATTTTTTCTAAACCAAGTTAAAAACAAGTTTTCCTGCCCTGCGATTTTCAAAATTTATCGAAAAAAATGGGGATATTAACAGGCGAATATAACTCGAAAAGAGGTATTCAGAACTGCTTATACATTTTTTCTAGGCCAAGTTAAAATCAGGTTTTTCTGCCCTGCGACTTTCAAAATTTATCGAAAATAATGGGAATAATACTAGGCGAACATAACTTTTAAAGAGGTATTCAGAACTGCTTATACATTTTTTTTAGTCCACATGAATAACAAGTTTTCCTGCCCTGCGATTTTCAAAATTTATCGAAAAAAATGGGGATATTAACAGGCGAATATAACTCGAAAAGAGGTATTCAGAACTGCTTATACATTTTTTCTAGGCCAAGTTAAAAACAGGTTTTCCTGCCCTGCGATTTTTAAAATTTATCGAAAAAAATGGGAGTAATGCTAGGCGAACATAACTTTTAAAGAGGTATTCAGAACTGCTTATACATTTTTTCTTGGCCACTTTAAAAACAGGTTTTCCTACCCTGCGACTTTCAAAATTTATCGAAAAAAATGGGGATAATACTAGGTGAACATAACTTTTAAAGAGGTATTCAGAACTGCTTATACATTTTTTCTAGGCCAAGTTAAAAACAGGTTTTCCTGCCCTGCGATTTTCAAAATTTATCGAAAAAAATGGGAATAATACTAGGCGAACATAACTTTTAAAGAGGTATTCAGAACTGCTTATACATTTTTTCTAGGCCAAGTTAAAAACAAGTTTTCCTGCCCTGCGATTTTCAAAATTTATCGAAAAAAATGGGGATATTAACAGGCGAATATAACTCGAAAAGAGGTATTCAGAACTGCTTATACATTTTTTCTAGGCCACTTTAAAAACAGGTTTTCCTGCCCTGCGACTTTCAAAATTTATCGAAAAAAATGGGGATAATACTAGGTGAACATAACTTTTAAAGAGGTATTCAGAACTGCTTATACATTTTTTCTAGGCCAAGTTAAAAACAGGTTTTCCTGCCCTGCGATTTTCAAAATTTATTGAAAAAAATGGGAATAATACTAGGTGAACATAACTTTTAAAGAGGTATTCAGAACTGCTTATACATTTTTTCCAGGCCAAGTTAAAAACAAGTTTTCCTGCCCTGCGATTTTCAAAATTCATCGAAAAAAATGGGGATATTAACAGGCGAATATAACTCGAAAAGAGGTATTCAGAACTGCTTATACATTTTTTCTAGGCCAAGTTAAAAACAGGTTTTCCTGCCCTGCGATTTTCAAAATTTATCGAAAAAAATGGGAGTAATGCTAGGCGAACATAACTTTTAAAGAGGTATTCAGAACTGCTTATACATTTTTTCTTGGCCACTTTAAAAACAGGTTTTCCTGCCCTGCGACTTTCAAAATTTATCGAAAAAAATGGGGATAATACTAGGTGAACATAACTTTTAAAGAGGTATTCAGAACTGCTTATACATTTTTTCTAGGCCAAGTTAAAAACAAGTTTTCCTGCCCTGCGATTTTCAAAATTTATCGAAAAAAATGGGGATATTAACAGGCGAATATAACTCGAAAAGAGGTATTCAGAACTGCTTATACATTTTTTCTAGGCCAAGTTAAAAACAGGTTTTCCTGCCCTGCGACTTTCAAAATTTATCGAAAAAAATGGGGATAATACTAGGCGAACATAACTTTTAAAGAGGTATTCAGAACTGCTTATACATTTTTTCTAGGCCAAGTTAAAAACAGGTTTTCCTGCCCTGCGATTTTCAAAATTTATCGAAAAAAATGGGAATAATACTAGGCGAACATAACTTTTAAAGAGGTATTCAGAACTGCTTATACATTTTTTCTAGGCCAAGTTAAAAACAAGTTTTCCTGCCCTGCGATTTTCAAAATTTATCGAAAAAAATGGGAATAATACTAGGCGAACATAACTTTTAAAGAGGTATTCAGAACTGCTTATACATTTTTTCTAGGCCAAGTTAAAAACAGGTTTTCCTGCCCTGCGATTTTCAAAATTTATCGAAAATAATGGGAATAATACTAGGCGAACATAACTTTTAAAGAGGTATTCAGAACTGCTTATACATTTTTTCCAGGCCAAGTTAAAAACAAGTTTTCCTGCCCTGCGATTTTCAAAATTCATCGAAAAAAATGGGGATATTAACAGGCGAATATAACTCGAAAAGAGGTATTCAGAACTGCTTATACATTTTTTCTAGGCCAAGTTAAAAACAGGTTTTCCTGCCCTGCGATTTTCAAAATTTATCGAAAAAAATGGGAGTAATGCTAGGCGAACATAACTTTTAAAGAGGTATTCAGAACTGCTTATACATTTTTTCTCGGCCACTTTAAAAACAGGTTTTCCTGCCCTGCGACTTTCAAAATTTATCGAAAAAAATGGGGATATTAACAGGCGAATATAACTCGAAAAGAGGTATTCAGAACTGCTTATACATTTTTTCTAGGCCAAGTTAAAAACAGGTTTTCCTGCCCTGCGATTTTCAAAATTTATCGAAAAAAATGGGAATAATACTAGGCGAACATAACTTTTAAAGAGGTATTCAGAACTGCTTATACATTTTTTCTAGTCCACATGAATAACAAGTTTTCCTGCCCTGCGACTTTCAAAATTTATCGAAAAAAATGGGGATAATGCTAGGCGAACATAACTTTTAAAGAGGTATTCAGAACTGCTTATACATTTTTTCTAGGCCAAGTTAAAAACAGGTTTTCCTGCCCTGCGATTTTCAAAATTTATCGAAAAAAAGGGGATAATGCTAGGCGAACATAACTTTTAAAGAGGTATTCAGAACTGCTTATACATTTTTTCTAGGCCAAGTTAAAAACAGGTTTTCCTGCCCTGCGATTTTCAAAATTTATCGAAAAAAATGGGGATAATGCTAGGCGAACATAACTTTTAAAGAGGTATTCAGAACTGCTTATACATTTTTTCTAGGCCAAGTTAAAAACAGGTTTTCCTGCCCTGCGATTTTCAAAATTTATCGAAAAAAATGGGGATAATGCTAGGCGAACATAACTTTTAAAGAGGTATTCAGAACTGCTTATACATTTTTTCTAGGCCAAGTTAAAAACAAGTTTTCCTGCCCTGCGATTTTCAAAATTTATCGAAAAAAATGGGATAATACTAGGCGAACATAACTTTTAAAGAGGTATTCAGAACTGCTTATACATTTTTTCTAGGCCAAGTTAAAAACAAGTTTTCCTGCCCTGCGATTTTCAAAATTTATCGAAAAAAATGGGAATAATACTAGGCGAACATAACTTTTAAAGAGGTATTCAGAACTGCTTATACATTTTTTCTAGTCCACATGAATAACAAGTTTTCCTGCCCTGCGATTTTCAAAATTTATCGAAAAAAATGGGAATAATACTAGGCGAACATAACTTTTAAAGAGGTATTCAGAACTGCTTATACATTTTTTCTAGGCCAAGTTAAAAACAAGTTTTCCTGCCCTGCGATTTTCAAAATTTATCGAAAAAAATGGGGATATTAACAGGCGAATATAACTCGAAAAGAGGTATTCAGAACTGCTTATACATTTTTTCTAGGCCAAGTTAAAAACAGGTTTTCCTGCCCTGCGATTTTCAAAATTTATCGAAAAAATGGGGATAATGCTAGGCGAACATAACTTTTAAAGAGGTATTCAGAACTACTTATACATTTTTTCTAGGCCAAGTTAAAAACAAGTTTTTCTGCCCTGCGATTTCCAAAATTTATCGAAAAAAATGGGGATAATGCTAGGCGAACATAACTTTTAAAGAGGTATCTAGAACTGCTTATACATTTTTTCTAGGCCACATGAATAACAAGTTTCCCTGCCCTGCGACTTTCAAAATTTATCGAAAAAAATGGGGATATTAACAGGTGAATATAACTCGAAAAGAGGTATTCAGAACTTCTTATACATTTTTTCTAGGCCACATGAATAACAAGTTTTCCTGCCCTGCGACTTTCAAAATTTATCGAAAAAAATAGGGATAATACTGGGCGAACATAACTTTTAAAGAGGTATTTAGAACTGCTTATACATTTTTTCTAGGCCAACTTAAAAACAAGTTTTCCTGCCCTGTGATTTTTAAAAATCATTGAAAAAAACAGGCAAACATAACTTGCAAAGAGTTATTTAGAAATGCTTGTACATTTCTTTCAACAAATTTTCAAATGCATACTTTTACAGATTATTGTTTTAAATTCAAATAATATCTCACTTATACGATGGTTGCTAATTTCACATTCTATATATAACAGAAAAACAATCGAACGTTTCGACAAGTCAATAAATATGTCTTAAAATTATCTAACTTTCATACATATCAAAATTTTCAATATAAAATTCTATTTAGAAAAATATAAAGCTCATAAAAATAACCGTATATGTTTCGGATAACATGTACAATAGTTTCGGTAAAGTTTTTTATTCAAAATTTAATAAAACGAATTCGGTTCTGGATTATAATTATTAATTAATTTGTTATCCAATGTGACACGTGAACTTAAAAAACATTCATGAAAAATGGTTGACCGAGGAGAAGTTGTAACTATCTTCGTTGGACAAGCAGGTTGTCAAGTAGGAAATGCTTTTTGGGAGCTTGTTTGTCTTGAACATGGTATAAAACCAGATGGTTATATTGTTCGTGGATATGAAACTGATGATAATTCTTATCACACATTTTTTTCTCCATCACAAGTAATAACTTGTTTTAATATTAAAAAACAATGCATAATTTAAAATTTAGTATATTTAAATAATGAAATTAAAATAGACTGGAAAATTTAGTCCAAGAACAGTTATGATTGATTTAGAACCAACAGTTATTGATGAAATACGTACAGGATCGTATCAGTTTTTATTTGATCCATCAACATTATTAACTGGTAAAGAAGATGCTGCTAATAATTTTGCAAGAGGATATTACAGTATTGGAAATGAAATGATTGATCTTGCACTTGACAAAATACGTAAAGTATGTGAAAATTGTTCAAAACTTGATGGATTTATTATTTTTAGGTATTTATTTTTATATAGTTAAATCAATTTTAAAAGAAAATCTTAAATTACAATGCATAATATATATTTTAAATTTACAGAAGTTTTGGAGGTGGTACTGGTAGTGGTTTTACAACATTAATACTTGAAGGTTTAACTTCAGATTTTGGTAAATCATCAAAACTTGATTTTTCAATTTATCCATCACCTAATATATCAACATCAGTTGTTGAACCCTACAATGCTGTTATGACAACTCATGGAACTTTGGACTTTGAAGATTGTTGTTTTGTTGTTGACAATGAAGCACTCTATGACATTTGTGCAAGGTATAAAATTTAAAATTATATATTTTATAAATTTAATGATATTTTAGCAACAATAATTTTGTATATTTATATTTTTGTTACATAGAAATTTAAATGTTGATAGACCAACTTACACAAATCTTAATAGATTATTAGCACAGGTAGTTTCAGCAATAACAGCATCATTAAGATTTGAGGGATCTATTAATGTTGGATTGGAAGAGTTTCAAACAAATCTTGTTCCTTATCCAAGAATACATTTTCCACTTGTATCATATTCACCAATAAATACTGCCAGACAAGCGATAAGCACAAATATAAATATTTCAAATATTACCAATGAATGCTTTCAACCATCTAATCAGGTCAATTATATATTTACAATTTAACAAGTTAATATCATGTATATATTAATTAAAAAAAGAAAAATACATTTTATTTATCATAAATGTTATTGAGAGAAAAGAAAAAAAAATCAATCTCGTATTTTCTATGTAAATATTGTTTTTTTTTTTTTTCAAATACATAAATAAAATACCTGATAAGAATAATATTTTATTTACATAATAATAAATAAAATTTACGCATAAATAAAATTAGTTAAATAAATTCATGATAAAATTTAATTATTTATATTATTGTCAATAATATATTTCATTAATATAATTTATTTTAATCAATTTTTTAGATGATTAAATGTGATCCTAGATATGGTGCTTATATGAGCTGTTGTTTACTATATCGTGGTAATGTCAATCCAAATGACGTCAATCAAACATTAAATTCATTGAAAGGAAAAAAATCAATTCAATTTGTTGACTGGAGTCCAACTGGTTTTAAAGTAATACATAAACATATAAATTGTTAATTTATTTAAAGTAAACATATAAAATAATTTAATATTAAAAAAAAATTTTATAGATTGGAATTAATTATCAACCTCCAACAACAGTACCTGGTGGTAATTTAGGAAAAACTGATAAATCAGCAGTTATGATGACAAATAATACATCAATAAGACATGCATGGTCAAGACTTGTTAAAAAATATAATATTATGTTTAAAAAACGTGCATTTATACATCATTATATTAGTGAAGGAATGGATGAGAGTTTTTTTATTGATGCAAAAAATGATATATATGCACTTATTGAAGATTACAAAGAAATTGAAACATAATGATGATATATGAATCATATAATAATATTCTAGAATATTTTCTATTCATGCAATTCATTCAAATGATCAAGAGTGGAAATACTTGATTAAAATTTTTACATTATTTTATTTACATTATCATCTTGCTCATAATAATAATAATAATAATGAAAGATAAGAGACAATGATATGAAATATTAAATACATCAGTAGACTTAATGGCACCTGACAACAGAATGAAAATATAATTATATTATTGTCTTTTTTTTATAAAAAAAAAAAATAATTATGTTTATATTAATATTTGATTAAAAAATTTCATGTTTTATTCCAGGTGTTTTTGCTTGTTGAATAATGACACAAATAAACTTGATAAATAAAAAATATGATTATAATGACAATATGAGTCTTTGTAAATCTTGATCATATGTCTACCTCGTGGGCCTACTTGTGATTATGATTCTTGGGACTTTATATATATATATATATATCTTTTATTTAATTATTATAAAAAAAAAGTAATATATATATATATATATAACACGCACTGGTCATATGATTAGCATGATTCTTTGTTGTTTTTAATCATCAACTTGTATATGTAATATTATTCATTATTTTTCATCATCAAATAAGAATATATATTTATCAAAAGAACAATAAAATTTGCTGACTAATAATATTATATTTAAATTAATTTATATATTTTATTTATAAATATAATTATATTATCTAATTTTTATATGAAATTAATTTATTAATTTATATTATTTTTATTTTTTATTGTAAATTTATTTAATGATATATAGGTACTTGATGGTAAATTTATTTATCAAATGATTAAGTCGTCGAACCATGCCCCCTCAGTAGAATATTGAACAAGTCTCTTGTAGATTACATTCAGGGCTAATTACATACCAAAATATTTGTGTAATAAAAATAAAAATTTTATGAGATAACAAATAATGATAAATATCTGTGGAAATTTTTTTATTAAATTATAAAAATATTAGATTGATATATATTAAATCATTTTAACAAAGATATCAAAATATAAAGTACATGTTGATTTTTTTTTATATAAAAAATGAAAAAGTATATATACTTAATACTATTTACAATGACATTGTTAAATTTATCAAGAAAAAACTTTAAATAAATATATATAATTTGATGAAATATTAAAATAAAAGATAAAAAAGAAAAATAAAAAATAAAATTATAAAGAAATCTTAAATCCTTGTTTTTTTTTTTTTTTATTTTTTATTTTTTATTGAGCGCGTGTGTATCCCTTATCAATATCATACAATGAACAAATCATATTTCCCACTATTAACCACGTGAAAAAAAAAAAAAAATAAAATAAGAAAAATATATATCAGACCGTGAATGATATATCAAGAAATGACGCAGTCTGTAATTTTCTTATCAGTAATTTATACTAGTTATCTCTTTTTACCCCTCTACTTTTATCACAATATTAAAATATATAAATTGAATTATTTTTCGAAAAGAGATCAGTTGAATCTTGTTCTTTCACTCATTAAGAATAATCCAACCACGAATGTGGAATAACGGATTTTTTTAAATTAAAACAAATCACTTGTTAGTGATTGAAAAAAAAAAAATATTAAAAATATAACTAGATCTAATCAAGTTATATTTTAAATATTATCTAGTCAGTTTTTACCAGTATATATATTTAATAACATATTTAATCAAGGTAAAATATTATAATAAATTATTAAATCAATTTAAAACTATCATTTTTTTCTCAGTGTATAAATTATAATTAAAATTTATTCATTTTTTTTTTGATTAGATGCTGATTGGTGGAGCAATAAGTTATGTTGCTGGAAAACAAGCAGTAAGAACAGTCTATTGGAGAACTGCTAATAATGGTAAACTTTTAAAAACAGCTAAAACTTGCATGTTTCAAGGACCACCAAAACCAGCACCATCATCAACATCAGCATCAGCATTTCCAGCTCAATCTCAGCTAGATGTTATGTCAAAAGTTGTTTTAAAAAAACCAATATGTTAATATTAATATAATAATAATATAAAAAATTGTTTTGGTAAAATTAACATGACAAGAATAATGATATTTATATCAATTGAAATTTTTTTTTAAATTTATAATATCATATATCAAATAAAATAACACCAAAACTATAAAAAGAAAAAAAATAAAACTATTTAAAATCAATAAACATGAAAAAAAAAAGATTAATTCTAACAATATGTAAAATGTTTCAAGTAAATTTTTTAATAATAAATACAATTGAATTGTCTGACTGATAAATTAATTGAGATAATAGCTGTACTTTATTGATGTATAAAAATTATTTTGATGATTACATTTACCATTTGCGATATTAATCTTTATTCATTATCATATTTTAATAAAAGATAAATTTTTTAAAAAAGATATTTTTATATTATAGGTATATATTTTAATTATAAAAAAGAAAATTATTAATTCATTGCTAACTATAGATGAATTTGATTTATAATTATTGTTATAAAATAATTATTGATTACTTTGTTATCTTTTCCATTCAAGTCATCATGATTTTGCATATTCTATTTTGTAGTATTTTCATGAGTTTATTTATATTTCATCATTTATTTTTATTAAAATAGTTTATACATTGTTTAAAATAATTTCTTTAACATCAACGTAATCATAAGTTTTTTTATATAAAAATTGTATTTTCTAATAATCTTTTTGCTTATTTTAATAAAAAATTTATCCATGATTAGTATACACAAACTATGTACTTATTATATAAAAATAAATAATTAAAATTGGGGTCATTGGAAGTATAAATTACGATGAATGACGTCAAAGAAATCTGAAATTTCTGAGCAAAGTCTCACAGTTGTCGACAATGATAAAATTAAAAATAAATAAATAAATATTTAATATATATTTTTTTTTATTATCTATATTTCTAAAACAATTAAAAAAATTAATGACTCATAACTTTTTAAATATATTTAAAGATAAAATAAATAATTATAACAACAACAAAAATAAAATCAATAAAACGTAATAAAATTAAAAATATAATAAATAATAATTACTCAAATAAACAAATAATTTCCTGGTAATATAATTAATATAATAAAATCTTCACCGGTATTTAATTATCAATGAAAACATATTGTTAATTTCCCGATATATATGCTATGTTATTGTCACGACTGCGCAAACGGAAATAATCTACTCTCATTTTGACAATGTATATATTCCCTGTCTTTCACATAGAAATTCTATAGGGTGCTATTGTTGGGGGTGCTATCAAACCCAATCAGTCAGCATAAAATATATGTACATATATATATATTGTTAATATGAATAAAAGAGAGAGATAAATAGTACAAGAAAATAGTCAAACTGAGTCGGCGCATTTATACATTTATCGATTCTATGCCAAAACTTAAAAAAAAAAAGAAAAAAAGTGGAAGAACGTTTTGAACGCTCGGTCATCGATTTGACACAACAAGCTCTAAAAGGGATTGTGAAAAATAGAAAAAAATACCGAGGTCGTGTAGTAAAAAACATCAAATCTATAGTAGAAATTATTTCAAAAAAAATATTTACTATTATTGTATAAACACGAAATTAAATTAAATTAAAATATCATCACATATTGGAGCAAAAAAAATTATTATCAATTTAAAGTTCAAATTAATATAATAATGATGACATAAAAATAAAAATAATCATAAAAATAGTGACGTAATAAAAAATATATTAATATTAAAAAAAAAAAAAAAAAGAAAATATATATATAAAATGCAAACTTATGGACAAGAAGATTATAATTATGGTGGAAATGATTCATCAATGGGTCCACCTGGAAGAGAAGGAGGAGGAGGAGGAGGAAGAAACTTACCACAGGTACCTGGTGCAAGACCAATAGTTGATCCATCAGCTCAGGGTGAAGTTGATCCAAATATTTATGGAGCACCAAAAGAAGCAACCCACAAAATAAGAGGAAAAAATGATATTATTGAATATTTATTTGGCAATGTTGATCATGATTTACTCACTGTGAAAACATTTTATTTTTTTTTTTATTCTGCATTTGGTTCATTATTTCCATTGATGGGTGTTTATTTTAAACAAATGGGTATGAATGCTGGTCAATGTGGCCTACTTATTGGTTTAAGACCATTCGTTGAATTTCTTAGTGCACCATTTTGGGGCTCATTGGCTGACAGGTAAGTGACTAATAATAACATAAATATATAGTTTCATATTTCAATATATATACCTATTTTTTTTCAAATTTATATACTCTTTTTCTGTATATTAAATAAATACTATGTTATAAATACTGTATTTAAATTATCCATCTTTTGAAGAAATGAAAATTTACAAAACTAAAAAAGTTTAAAAAACATATAATTGATGATACTTTCCTCGTGTGGCTTTCTCTACTTTTGGTGTACATTGCATGGTAAAAAAAAAATAAAATAAAGAAAAGAATAGGTGTAGAAATATGAGTAGAAGTAGCAGATATTGTTCTTTTGGCCCGACCAGAGGACCAAAAACATTTTACAGGTGGCAGAAAGGCAAGCTGATACTACTGGCATCATTATCCTGCTGGATTATTTTCACTCTACCATTGGGATTCTTTCAACCACCTGGAGCAAAATGTATGGTTTGGAGAAATGGTAGTTACTGGCTTGATGATGCTGGTCAACCAGTTACTCGTATCAAAAGATCAATCGATAATAATCAATTTTATGAGGGAATCAATGATGAAGATGATGGTGATCTTGAAATTGCTGCCAATGTTGTTTTTGAACGAATGAGACGAAGTACTGAAGATGATGATGATGTTGATACTGATGACTACAGCTACATCTACAACAAAAATGAAAATAAAATTTTTAATATACAAAGAAGCAACAGGATACAACGACAAACACAAAAAAATTATGATGATGTTGATAATCTTAATAATGATCAAGCTGATTCAAGTGCCAAGGATATTGATTTTAGAAGTATTGCCAAGTCAAATAGACCAGCTGATGTATTGGAATATAAACGTTTTTTAAAAGTAATTAATAATTTTATACGCACATATATATTTTTTTTTTACTAAATATATTAAATAAATAAATAAATAATATTTTCAATATGTTATCTTAGAATGAGCCACTTGATGAAACAAGACCACCAAAAAAAGCTTATTCTTATACAAAAATACGTTCAAAACCAGTAAAATCAAAAATAATGGTTGAAAGATCAATTGATAATGATGATGATGATGATGAACTTGAAATTAAAGAAACTGAAGTATATGAAAGTACAAAAGGAACAAGAAAATTAATGTTTTTATCATCAAAAGATAATAGTGAATTAAAAGATATAATGGAAAATATTAATGAAGAAGAAGCAAATGTTCCAATTGTTAGACGACGTAGAAGTATGAGAGCATATCGTACATCTGATAGTATAAGTCCAATGTCTGTTTCTTTTGCTAGAAATTATGATCCAGTAAAACACAGTGGACTTGTTAAACCACGTTATAGTACAGTTGTTTATAGATTATCTGTAAGTAATTTATTAAAAAACTACAATTTTTTACGTATTAAAATTAATTTTGTTTTATAATTTTTACAGGATATACAAAAAACATTTTTCTTGTTATTTTTATTGGTTATTGTTGGTGAATTTTTTGCAGCACCAGCAATTACACTTGCTGATTCAGCAGTTATAACACTTTTAGGAGAAGATGCTGATAAGTAAATAATTATTATATATGTTTTTTTTTTTAATTTTCTTAAATTAATAATAATTACTAATTTAAAATAATTATTTATGAAAAATTTTAGATATGGAAATCAAAGAATGTTTGGAAGTTTAGGATGGGGTTTAGCTATGTTTATTGTTGGTATTGTTCTTGATCATAGTACATCATTTCCAGAATCTAGATGTGAACCAGATCCAAAAGAAAAAAATTATAGTGTTTGTTTTTCAATATTCAGTGTACTTATGGGTGCTGCATTAATAACAGCAACACAAATTAATTTTAAATATGATTTTAATCCACCGGAAAATGTAACTGTTAAACCACAAGTTGAACTAACACGTGAAGAACAATTACAAAGTCAATTATCACAACAATTACATCTTCCAGGACTTCAAGATAATTCTGGTGAAATACCAAAGCCTCAACCAACTGAGGATAAAGTAAGTTTTTAATTTATATTTTGTTTGTTTTTTTTCCTTTTTATATATTTATATTTAATAATAATAATTATTATTATTTTATTACAGACAAAAATGTTTGCTCAAACAATGAGAGAAATACCAGAATGGGTTACTGTACTTAAACAATTTAAAGATTTAAAATGTATATCATTTTTATTTGTTGCTTGGTTTATGGGTTTTGGAATTGGTTTAATATTTACATTTCTTTTTTGGCATCTTCAAGATTATGATGGTTCACCAACACTTTTTGGTGTTGCATCAGTTATAAATCATATATCTGAAATATTTGCATATTTTTTTAGTTTCAAATTAATAAGACAAATGGGACATGTTAAAGTACTTTGTCTTGGTTTAGGTGGAAATATTATACGTTTTCTTTATATATCATATTTAACAAATCCATGGTTTGTGCTTCCATTTGAATTAATTCAAGGTATTACACATGCTGCTGTATGGGCAGCATGTTGTAGTTATATTGCTCACAATACACCACCACAATTACGTTCAAGTGCACAAGGAGTACTTCAAGGTTTACATCATGGTCTTGGTAGAGGATGTGGTGCTGTTATTGGTGGAATGTTTGTTGCAAGTTATGGTAAATTAAATTTTCTTATAAAATTAACATTATTAAAAAAAATAATAAATAATATTTGTAATTATTTGTAATTTAATATAAATTTTGTATTTTTTTTTAATTACAGGAAGTACTGCAACATTCCGAGCATATGGCCTTCTTTGTGCAGTTGTATTGGCTGCATTTATATTTATTAATTTCTACAGAAAAGATACAGGATTTGTTGCTGACTTACCACAAACAGAAGATCCACATCAAGTTGCTGAAGCAACACATCTTGCACCACACGGTGTTCCAAGTAATGCTATACCACGAGCATTGAGTTCTAGTAGACTTCATGAAATGGCACAAGAACCAAGTTATGGTGCAACATATCAAACAGCTGGTGGTAATCTTGGTGTTCCTGGTGGCAATCAAGGAGGTAATTTTATTATTATTAATTTATACTTATTTTGTTAACACATACATACAGGTATAATATTTGTTTTTTTTTATTTTTAATTTTAAAAGGAGGAAATCCAACAAATCCATTTTTAAATAGCAGCGGTGGTGGTGGTGGCGGTGGCGGTGGAACTGGAGGCTACAATTACGGTATGACCGGTAAAGGAGAGGACGAGTTCATTCGTAGGAGCTTTCAGGTACAAAAAACCAAAAAGCTCGAATGAAAAATTTGTATTTAAATAATCAATAAATGTATTGATCATTTTAAATAACAAAAAAATGCTTCGAACTTTGAACGAGGTAGACTCAGTCCTCTACCTTGATGCCTAACAAAAAAAAAAAATCCGAAGTTCGAAAGGATTATATTATTAAATATTAAAAATAATAATTTAAATAATTTTCATAATTTTTAAATTATAAAAATAATTAATACATTTCTTTTTTTCTTTATTTAAACAGGTTTACAGTGAAGTTGTAGGAAGTGAATTTGATATAGTAAAACCCCCACCAGTGGTAACTCATCTACATGCCCAACAGCCATGTACCAATCCATTTCATCAGCATGATTACGACTGGTAATGATAACAGCGCCTAAGTACTTGAAATTAAATTTCTTTTTTTTTTTTTTTTTTCGTTCATTGTCACTATCAGTATTGAACATCAACCTTGAATATTACGTTGATATAAAATTAAAAAAAAAAAAACAAAACAATTTTAAATAAAAATAAAAAAAAACCTCATTTATCATGGTTATGATGCTTGATGGCATCTTCATATCACTAAGATTACATTATAGATACGTAAGTACTTGAGAAGGACAATTAAAAAAAAACTGAGTATAAAAAATTCAATAAAATTGAGTCCATCTAGAAACAAAATTAACAAAGCATAATCATCCCAGGAATTATTTAAATTAAAAAAAAACAATAAATATGATTCTTTTTATTTTTAAAAAATAAAACGTTGTCAATATAAAAATATTTTATGAAATATAACATCTTTTTCTCAACGTTTTTACAAAAAATAAGTTGTAAATAACGACGATCAATATTATTATTATTTTTTAAATTTATTTCGTCAAGTATTGATGTTATTTATTATAAAAAAAAAATTAAAATAAAACGTTGATAGAATATATAATTTATTACAGATCATTAAATGTTATATGGTAGAATCTAGTCATTATTCCAATGGTCATTAATATTATTAATTTTAAAAATTGTGTTTTTGTGCTTTAATCTATGATATATTTACTTTTGTTGACGTTAAACAATAAGACCATGTTTTAATCTAAAAAAAAGCACAAATATTAAATCTTTAAAAAGAAAAAAAAAAATGTACCTACATATATATATAAAATTATTTATTAATTAGATAAATTAAATATATATATGATAAATATAAATAAATATCGTCGTTAATAATGTACAACTTTTTTGTGTCTAAAGTTGAATTATACGTTATCAAATACGTTGAAAAATAATAATTTAAAAAAATATAAATAAATAAAGTACTTGAGTTGTTTTGTTTGTAAAACATAAAAAAGTAATACATCATGATAATTTATATATATCAAAAATGTTGTTTTAAAATTACCTAAGAATTGTGTTGAGCTTTTCAAATTTTTTTTTTTAAATCATATCAATTGATAAATAATTATTTAATGTATCTTTTTTTTTTTTTTTATTTATATATATATAACGTCATTTTATTAATATTATCATTTGACATTAAAATATCCTCAGTTAAATAAAATTAAATTGAAAAAAAAAGTTATATTTAGAACAAAAAAATATATGCACACCTATTGAATTTTTTAGCAGAAAAATAATCAATACATATCAATTGAAATTAAGGTATTATAATAGTTATATAAATTTCACTTTGCACAGTCATTAGTATACTCTAGTTATTAAATATAATTATTATTGATTAGTTAATTATAAATTTATTATTCAAGTATATTATACTTAAAATAACAAATAAATAAAATATGTTGATTAAATTTACATGAGATTATTGATGAATGTGCGAGGTGTTATAATTGTCATTGCTTCAGCTAAATCATTACTAAAATAAAAAAAATCATTATATAATTGCGAGATAATGTATAAAAAAAAAAAGATAAAGAAACGAATAATTAATTGCATAAAATTCATATTGCTTGGCGCTTATTTGTACCCATCATTATCATCATTATCACAAACTAATTTCAGTTTTTCATTATTCATTATGTAGCTTCATGAGTCATGACATATAGCTACTGATTAAATATTAAATTTCATACAAGTTGATTGTGATTTACCTGAGATAAATGATGATTTTATTCACTTGGTTTTGTATTCCAATGACTACCATGGACTGTTTTGTTTAATCATCATGTTTCAACATGATTATAACAATTAATTTAATTACTTCAGTTATCTAAAAAAAAAAACAGGTTTGTTTGATAATATTTTTTAATTAAATTATTATTTTATTGACTTGAATTTGGTTTTCAATTATACATTTAAAAATAGAATAAAAAAAAATTACATCAAAAATTGATTAAACATTATTCAAATAATAATAAATTTATTTGTTGAATAATCATCAAATAAATATTCAGAAACATCAGAAGAATTATCATCTGGTGATGAAAATAAATTCATTACTTCAATTGATTTTCTTGCTTGTTCATCAAGTTGCAACATAATTATAATAAATGCTGTTATTGTTTTGATTACCTGAAATAAACAAATTATATAATTATTATTGATATAATATAATATAAATTAAATTTTATATAATTTTTAATACATTGTATAAAAGAGAAAAATCCAAATCAACAAAACCATGAAGACTAACTTTTACTGGATATTGTAAAAGCCAAAAAGACATTATTTCTACCTGCGAAAAGAAAAATAATAAAGTTATTAAAATTAAAATTTATTTAAAAAAAAAAAGTATAATATTAATATAATAACCTCTTTAGTATTAATAAACTGATGTTGTAACATTGATTGATGAAGAATATTTCCAGTTTCATTTGCTTGTTTAACAGTTGAACTAGTTGAATCAATAACAAAAAACATTTGAAGAAAATGAAGTATTACCCATGACATTAATGCCAATACAGTAATAATATTTTTAAATTGCCATATTTGTTGATCATCATCTTTAAATTTATTATAAGCCATATATCCACAAGCAGCAAATTCCATAAAATTTGTTGATAGTAATATCAACAATGGTAATGAAAATAAATTACTAATCATATTTAAAAGTTCTTTTAAATCAGTATGAACTTGATAAATAGCTTTCAAGTGACCAATTGGATCATAATATCTACATTTTAACAAATAAAAAACATCAATTTATATTACATTCATATTAATTATTTGACATTAATTAATAATCATACCTGGATAAAACTGTTGAATTAACACCTGGTAAATCAATAATAAGATGATTGATTTTTTTAAAACGTTTTTCTAATACTAACAATGAACTTATAAATATAACTAAAGCATTTGGTCCAATAACAAGTCCAATATCAAACCAAAGCCATCCTTGATATGTACTATATTCATATGAATACATAATAATACTATTTATAATATAATGTGAATAAAATATAATATTAACAACAATACAAATAATCATTAATGATCTTATTGATGAATCAATTGTTTCATTTATACCTAAATTATTTAATGAAGCATTTGTTTCAATAAATTTTTGTATAATTTCATTAATTTTATCAACACGAATTATTGAAATAATCCACATTATTAAAACTGTTAAAAAATTTAAACTAACACCAAGTGCATCACTTATTATTGACATTGGTGATGAATGTACAAGAACTGTTTTAAAACCATATATCATAACATCTCGATATGAAATAAAATATATTAAACACAATATTATTGTATATATTGTACCAAATAATGAACGTTTTAATGATTTTTTTTTATTCAATTGAAATGGAAATAATCCTAATAATTTCCAGTAATAATACATCAATAAAAATGATTTATTTTTTGTATTTGAAATCATAATTTAATAATAAATTGAATAGATGTAAACTTTTAAAATTGTAAATTCATACTGACTGCAAATTAATATTGGCTCCATTAATTTAATTGTTTTGATAATATTTTTCAATATTTTCAAGGACAAACTTTATTATAGTTTATTATTAAATGAAAATTAAATAGTTTGTTATTAGTTAATAAATTAAATGTAAATTTATAAAAAATAAAATATAAATTGTCATATAAATTTATCAATTATTAACCTTTTAATTGATTAAAAAAAAATAAATAAATAAAAATGACAATGATTAATCACTTGAGAATAATATTGTAAACTTTAGAGGTCATATGATTATTATTTTTTTTTTTTTTAAATTTTGTAACATCAAACAAATTAATATCTTTACTATATACATATACTTGGTATATAAAAATTGCATAAAACTTGTTGATATCAAACATTGAACCGTCAAGATATAAAATTAAAATATAAAATAATAAAAAATATATTTTTTAAATTAATATTAAAATTTTTTTATCATTATTATTTCTAAAATTATATTAACATGATAAAATATCTTTGCAAAAGAATTTAATAATAAATTGATTAATATGTCATGAAAAAATAAATTTAATATTGATAGCTAAATCATAGATATGATTTAGACTTTAAACAATCACTTTTGACAAAGAAAAAATAAATAAAAATATATATATATAATTGTACTCATTTAAAAGTTCATTGTACTCAAGGTTTTAATCTTTTGTTTTTTCATTTATATTGTGATTTAGTTTTGTTGGTTCTTTAATGACGTCAATTTAATTTTAATCAAATTAAAATAATGAACAAGTCACATAAATAAATAATATTTGATTAAAATCTACTATATAATGCATTAAAAATAAAACATAATTTTTTTTAACTACAGGATTTTTTGAGTTTGGATTTAAACGATTAACAAATATGTAATTTAAATGTGTACTAAATAACTGCTTTATTGATAATTAATTACGGTTCTAATAAACTCGTTAATTTTTTTTTTTAATTTATTAATCATAGGCACTATTTTTATCGAAGCTTAAAAACTAGCTTGTTGCCTAGTAATCACTCGATGTAAAGCGTCGCAAATAAAAAAAAAAAAAAATTTTTTTTCTTTTTAAATCTATAATAAAATGTATCATCAAATTTTTTATTTATTTAAAATCTTTGTTGTAATTATTGTATTTTAAAATTTATATTCCAAAAGGAAATTATTATTATCTATGCAACTATTTTTTTTTTTTTTTTTTTTTTTTTTTTTGTAATAATTATATCTAAATTTGGTTTATTATTATTTTTCATTATTGAATTCATGCATATTTTTACGACATTTTTTTGTTTTTTAAAAAACTTTTTTTTATCTGATTAATACGTTTGTGTACTATTATTATTATTATCTTAGCTATTTGGTTTTTAACTACCGTCAATTGAGCAGTAAATCTATTGAATAACTGCACAATTAACTCGTGCAATTTATTATTTTGAAAAAAAAATTGAATGTGCCCTAGATTCAATTTTAAATTTCGTTGATATTGATTTATAAAATTTATTTTTTTTTTAATAATCAACATGATTGATATCGGAAGTTATATATATTTATTTAAAATTATTTTACGATAAAAAATATATATCGTATTAAGATTTATATATTTGGAAGAAATTTTAATCAAACAATACTATTTTAAATACTGCATTTTTTTAAATCAACTATATCAACATAATATATTGAAAATATTATGAGTTTTTTTTTTTTAAATTTAATATTTTTCAGATCTAAGTAATTATCCGTTATTTATTTGTTTCCTTTTTATTTATTTTCATTTTTTTTAGTGGCAAATTCAGTGCGAAATGATTTTTTTTTTATTTACTTTATCAATGGCACTGATACGCAGTTAATACATGTAATTAATTTCAATAACAATTTTAATTTTTATTAAATAATTGTCATAACAATATTTAATAATTAAAATATTAAAAGAAAAAAAAAAAATTACAAAAATTATAAATTATTTCAATAGAAATTATATTTTTTTGTAATTTTTTTTTTTTTTTTATATTTAAAATTTTATAATCCAAATAATTGGCCCATTTACATATTTTTAAAGTTTTACAAAATTGTTTATAACAATTTGTAATGCTATCTTGTTTATTTAAGATTGTTAAAAATTATTTACAATTTTATTTTTTTTTGAGGGCACAATAATTTATTATCTAGTTCATTCGCGTAAAACTGGATCGGCATCGGTCAACGTGTCACTAACGGCAGAGTTTTTATGTTCATGTTTATTTATTTCTTTTTTTATTTATTGTATTTTATAATAATAATTTTTTAATTATTAATTGTGACACAGTGAGGCAATTATCTTAGGATACTCTTTTTAGTTCCTCAACTTTCATAAAATTTTTATTATCATTTTTAATGATGAAAAAATTTTTTGCTAATTATTATTACCTATTACTATTATTAATTATTTATTTATTTTTTTGTGGTCACAGCCTTCAGAGGATGCAAACGTACAGTGACCAAAAAAAGTCCCAGCTACGAGCACTAAATTTCCTAGTTATCCTATGAAATATATGACTTGTTTATTTATTGTATTGCTTATTTTAAAATTAATTAGTGATTTAATTGTCATCTACTATTTAATTATTACTTAAAATTGACGATAAAAATTGTTCGCTTTTATTAATAAATAATTAAAATTATTTATTACGAGTATAAATTAATATTGAAAATTCTAATTATATGGCATTATCGATATGTCTACTTGTAATAATTGATTTTGAACTATGATTTATTTATTTATTTTATTTAATTTTTTTTTCTTCTACTATAATAAAAAAAAAAAAAATAAAAAAAAAATAAAAAAGTTGAATAAAAAAACAAAAATTCAACATTTTAAAAAGCCTAAATAGACAATCACTTGGTTTGTTATTTAAATTTTCAAAACTCATTAATAAAAAATTATAATTATCACTGGTCTATGCAGTACGTTATAATAACTAACTTATGAATAAATAAGTCTCGTCAAATTTAATATTTCTAGTTAACTACTTAATGATTGACTGAATTAGTTTAATATATATTTTAGGGTTGTGCATGTGATTATAATAATAAATTTATTTTTAATGATAGTTATTTTTTACGTAAAATATTTTTAAAATAAAATAAAATTAATAAATAAATTTTAAGTTTTTTTTAAAGTATACCTTTATAAAAAAAAAAATAGATAAAAACTAGAAAAAAATCAAACAATTTTAATAGCACAACCCTTGTGTATATGTAATTGAATATTTTAATTGTTTGATAATTTTAATATTATTTAATTAATTTGTTGTACTAAGTATGAAATAAAATCACATATTATCAATATTATTATTGATATTAATGTTATATGTATAATAATATGAGTTCCTACGATTTATGCTTTACTGATGCCATACTCTACCGGACTATAACACGCTGAACGAGCGATCTAAATTTTTTCACTTGGAACTAGATAATTTAATTTTGTAATATTATTATTTATTAAATTTTTATCAGCTAGTCACATGTCAGCATCAAACATATCTTGTTCAATAGGTTTCTTCACCCAATTACCAAGTTGAGCACGAACAAATGCCTCCTTCAATTGACGTTTTGCAAGCTGAAATGATTTATTAAAAAACCCAAAGCCAGCACACACAAAATTTTTAACTTTAATAAACATATACTTACATATAAATATATTATAATTTAATAATAATTTATTATAAAAAAATTTAATATAATATTATATAATAATGTTAATAATAATAATAATTAATAATAATAGTAATAATAATAAAAATACTTTACCGAATAATCTTGAACAGATAATTTTGCATCTAAATAATGACGACATGATTCACGTTGAGCATCATCAATAGGAATAAGATTATCAAGAAGTGTAACAAACATTTTAAATAATCCTTTTTTTGATATTCTTGATGGTTTACCAAGTTCATCTTTACCAGTTGTACAATTTATAACTTCAGCTTCATTTTGACCTAAAATAAATATCTTTATATTAATACATATTATTAAAAAATAATAATAATAATAATAATAATAATAATAAAACAATTATTATTTACCAATTGTCCAATTGACACTGTAATTTGGTGCTTTTCCTGGTTGTCTAACTTCAGATGATGTTATTAAACTCATCAATGGTTTATTTAAACGATATGGTGGTGGTAAACCTTGTATTGTATTTTCAATTCTACCACAAACAGCACGATACATGTGACTTGGATGTAACAGACTGCCAAGAACGATGCTGTGGAAGTAAATGGGCTCGATGAAGTGGCTGAGTAATGCACCTTGCACACCTAGTACGTTCCATCGAGCTATTTTATCCGAACACGACATCGTCAGCAGTCTTTGACCCTTTTCATTGTAAAAAAAAAAAAAAACATGCAAAAAGAAAATCAATAAATCTCACCTTGCATGTTCAACTAGTTTTTTTTTATGTTATATTTTTAGAATTTAATATTTAGAACATACGAGATAATTATCTGAATTGATTTTAAAATTAAAATAGAAAATAAAAAAATAAATAATTTACCATCAACACACCATCCCATGTTTGTATTCCTTCACTACTTTTAACTGGTATAGTACCTTCACCAGATTCAATTTTAGTTCTTAATTGACCTCTTGCACGTCTATTTGGATGTTTATCAACAGATTCATTTTCTTCATGTGGTGAAAATATTCTTGCATCACCACATGGTGCTGTATTAATATACAAATGAAATTGTATACCTTGTTTTAATTTATATCCTTTTTTAACAAATTCAAATATTGATTCATCAGCACGATTTTCAATATGTAATGATAATTGTTTATATAAATATTCACAAAGACAACGACGTGCAACAACTTCAGCATGACAATCATTTAAAGCCCCACCAGTGACACTTAAATGTTCACCAGATACACATTTTGTACCTATAAAATTATATTATATAGTTAATTTAAATAATAATAATAACATTCATTATTAAATACAATTTATATTGAAAAATAAAAAATACCTGTTGTTACACAAATTAAATCAGCATCTGTTCCTTTTGTTTGTACAATACCAGCAAGTACTTTACGTCTAGCATGTTGTGGTTTACTTTGCATAAGTTCAGTAAATTTTAAATTAACCATTTTACCAATTTTATCAGCTAACATTTGTGGTAAACTCATTTGTTCATGTGTAAAATGTGTATTTGTAAAATTTGGTAATATTCTAACTGGTAATGATATACAAAATGTTGAACTATGAACATTTCTAAGTTTAGCTAATGCTGCTTTACTTGCTGCTGCTTTAGCAAGTTTTTTACTTGGACCAGTACCCTCAAATATTTCACCATCAATTGATACTGATATTGTAAATTTTGAATAACTTTCACCACTATCAGAAACACATGTATAAACAACACCTGGATATAATTCATTAATTAATGCAACTGGTCCTTTATCAATAAATCTATTTGAATTTTTAGTTTCTTGTGTTAATGTTTTAAATGTATTAACAAGATGATTATCTTTTTCTGTAACATCATTTGTAAAATCAGTTTCAATTGTTGATGGTACATTATGACAAACATTTATTGCTTGATGTACTTCTGGTGTATTTCTAAATTGTACAATACTTTTAAGTGCAACTTCAGCAGCAGCATGTTTTGCCATTTTTTTCGTTCGACCTTTACCCTGATATTTTTGTCCATCAATTACTACACACATTGTAAATATTGGTGCATGTGTTGGTCCTGTTCTTGATACTTCTTCATATACAGCACCAGTTTTTAATTCATTTAATGCACATACTGCATTTTTTGGTTGAGGATTCTTGTGACGTTTTTTTGGTATTTGTGCACCTATTTAATTAAATTATAATTAATATTCTGTTAAATATATAAAAATGTTAATTAACTTTTAATAATTAATAAATACCTTCAATAATTGGATCACCAGATCTTTTTTGACCAGCTAATTGTGAACATTTTTTTTCATCCATCTAATTAATAATAAATCAATTATAAAATTTTAATTTTCATTAAGAATTATATCTATATTATTATTATTATAATTATAATAATAAACTCACTTTTAATCGACTTTTTATTGTTTTAATTTGCCGCCTTTCTGATACATCACCAACATTATCTAATAAATAAATAATATATATTTCAATATTTATGAATAAAAATATAACTCATTAATAATAAAATCATATAAATCACATACCTTTTTTCATTGATAATTGATTGTTATTCAATAACTGTACACCATTTGACATTTTGATACTATTTTATCTATGATAAAATAAAATTTATTGCTCACTTAAATTTATACAATGTATAAAAAAAAAAACAAATTTGCTATTTATCTGCAGACAAGTACCCACAAAATACTGCACTATTGCATTGATTTTAATAACAGAACAAGTACACACTGGTTAAATTTAAAATATAAATATTGTCTAGTGTAACCTAACCTCACTATAATATTAATAGTAATAATCATACAATTAAATGATATAATATTGTCATTTATAATTTTTTTGATTTGTCAATTTAATTATTATTTTACGTATAGTAAATAACTAGGAAACACATACTGACACTCACCTGACAAATAACGAGTGATTATTGTCATTAGATTTGCAGTAGCCAGGTATGTGACAATGAATATTGTGGGCCACTACTACATTCTACTATCACCAATAAGTAAGAAACTCAAGTGAGAAAGAGAAATGTGTATATATATACAAATCTATTAAAATATAAAAGAGATAAATGGAATTTTCAAAAAAAATTTTCTAGAAAAATTATATGCGCAAAATCATAAGGCGCAACTATAGCGCAATGTTGATTCGTCGCAGTTACTCTGCGCATTGCAGTTATATGTTTCAACTTTTTTTTATTATTTTTTTTTTATTTAAATTTATTCTTTTACTGTCTATTACATTGTCGATAATGCCAAAAATACATATGTGTATGTAACTATGTATGTATATGTAAGTACCCTTCATCGTATAAGGGTAGTTGGCGTCAAACTGAAGAGATGGAAAAAAAAACAAGGGTGAAAAATCATGAAAAGCTTTCAAAAAAGTTGACTAAAAAAACTAAAGAAAAAATTTTTTTTTCTTTAAATTTTTTATTTTTTCATTAACCCTTGACACAATACTATGAATAAAACAAAATAATTCTTTTTTTTTCTATTTTTCTTTTTATTTTTATAACTTGGTTATTATTAAAAAAAAAAAAATTATTTTATTTAAAAAATTTTAATATAATGCATTTTTTTATGTATTTTTATTTATTATTTTTTTAATGCAATTTTGTAAAACTAGTAGTAGGTCAACAAGGTTAATTTGTCTATCACCGGAATAATACCTTTAAATTAGTTTACAACTAATAATAAAAAAAATAAAATAAGCCAAATTATCTATCTTGACTATTTAAGCCATAATGTTGATAAATTTTCTGGGTCATTTATAGACAAATGTCATTTATTAAGTTTTTAAGAAAAATATATATTTTTTAAATTTATAGGTGTCAAGTTAAAATTGACTTATTGATCTTGATAAGAAGAAGAAAAAAAAAAATCAAATATAATAAATGACTGAAAATAAATAAAAATAATTTTTAAAAAAATTCTCTATTATTTTTTTAAATCGGATTATATAATTCAATTGATAATAAAAAAAATATATATATATCAAATTAAGTACAATTGAATTTTTTTATCTTCATATAATAATATATTATTATTTTATTTAAATATTTTTAAAATGATAAAAAATCAATAATTTTAATGATTAAAATTAATTATGTATTTTCAAAAAACTGTTATCTTTGATAAGAAATATTTAAATGAGAATTTATTTACATTACAATGCACTGTTGATAAAAAAATAAAATTAATGTGAATATTTATATTTTTTTTATGTAGTTTTGTAAAATGACAAAGAAATCTAAACTTTTATCGTGGTTTTCTAGTCGGTTTTATTACATGATAGAATTGTTGTCATTGTGGTGATACCGACAAAGGCCCTTGACTAAATGACACTGGTGTTTGTATAAATAAAATAGAGACAAAGTGCATACACCAAAGGATCTTTCAGAGAGCTTTCATTACTTTGCTTGAGCTTGTTTTCCGGGATTACATTGATTACTTTTTTATTTTTTGTTTTATATTTACTTTTTAATTTATTATATTCTCTACAAGACAATATGCCAAGTTTCATTATAAAATATTGACTTGATTATATAGGTATAATAAATTTTTATTAATTTAACTAATATTATTTTTATTTTTATTTTTTTTTGAATAATTGAGTCATTGTTTTGTAAATTGATGTTATAAAAATATAAAAAAAAAACAATTGTTGAATATGTAGAATATATTTTCTATTATGTCACTTAAATTTACTGTCATTTTCGTGTTTTTTATAATTCAATTTTCCTGTTGGTTGCGTGTTTAGATAATCTAAATTGACACAATATAAGACAATGTATTTCAGAATATGACAAGACATTAGTCAAAAATATAATATCACAACATGAAGATCAGTAGCTATACTATACTTGTCTTATCAATCGTACTTTTTGTCAATGTTTGTAGATATTTTTTAATATAATATATTATTTTTAATAAAAACAATTTTTCTTATTTTGGTTTTATTCAACAGGGTGATGATCCTCATTCATCAGTCAGAGCAAACTGTCGAAATGAGCTGAATTTAACCGAACGTAATTTATTATTAATAATGTTGGGCTTATTATATGTTTGGTATTTTTATTTTTGAAATATAATTTTTTTTGTATTTTATAGAGGATCTCATTGATGCTATATCTGATCCAATAGATTTGGATTGCTATTTGTACTGTTTTCTCATGGATATCAATGTAGTAAGTTTTTTATCTTTTTTATATTATTTTTTTTAAATAAATTTTAAATATGTATATTATTAATTTATAGATGGATGTAAAAGGAAGCTTCAATCCCGAAGCAGCAGTACAATCAATTCAAAAAGAATTGCAAGATGCTGCTGAACCTGATATTTATGCTTGTTATGAAAAAAGTTATTATTAATTAATTGTTATTATTTATTTTGTTTGAGTTATTAGATAAAAAAAAAAAAAATCTTTTTCTTGCAGCTAAAGAAAGTATTGATGATGAACCATGTACACGAGCTTATGACGTGATTAAATGTTTTCAAACACGTTCACCAAATGTAAGTCAACAAGTTTTAAATATTTTTTTTTTTATGTGTATATGTATATATATTTTTTGTTTGTTTATAGTTGTATGAAAAGCTAGGAATTTTTCGTCCACCAATTATGAAATAAATTCTAAATGATACACTAGTTGAAGATGTATTTCATATCCATACAAAAGATATATAGAATTGTTTAAAAAAAAAATAAAGTGTTAAATTGTTATATAATAATATGAGAAAGTTCTGTAATTTTATTGGTTCATTGAATCAATTAAATATAAAAATTGTTTATATTAATTATGTTATATAATTAATATAAAACAATACAATTATTTTATTGCTTTTTTCTTTTTCAGTAATTAATTACTATTTTAATTGTAAATTGGCATTTGGTAAATTTTGAGTGTTTTTTTTTTCTTTTTTTTAAAAAAAAGAAGAATAAAACTAGAGATCTCTAGACATTTTAAATGCAAGCTCGAGAATTGCAATGTGCATGTTAGATCTGCAACATGCGCACGTTGCATTTTAGTTTGTTTTATTTTATTGTTTTATACTGTTTTGTACAATACAAACGTGTTCAATATTTAAAAAGAAAATCAAATATTAATTTTTTAATTTTAAATTGTTTAAACCAGTCAAATAATCAATTTGATAAAATTTTAATTGTATTGTGTAATTTTGTAAATTTTGAGCGTTTTTATTTTCTTTCATTTAAGCAATGAAAGCAAATGAAAGCATGACTGAAAGCAAGAAGACTAGAGACCTCTAGATATTCCGAATAAAACCAAATTTTAATGCAAGCTCGGTCAAGATCCGCAACATGCGCATTGCATTTCAGGTTGTCAACTTTGGTTTATTTTTATTCACGTACAATACAAATTTCCCAAAATAAAAAAGGTAAATAAATATTCATTGTATATAATATTATTTAAACCAGTTAAATAATAAATTTGTCAAACGTTATTTAATTTAATTGTATTAAGCATAATCACTAATTTATTTTGTTTTAGAAAAATAAGAAAAAATAAAAATTCACAAAGACAAAGAGTGAGGTTAGAAGACAAAAACAGATGGTGAAAAATAAATTGTTAATAAATTGTAAATAAATTGTTATATTTATTAATATAATAGATTTTCTAAATCATTACAAGTAAGTCAAAATAATATAATATAAAAGGTATATAAATTTTGTAAATTAAATTAACAGAAAATTTTTTTTTTATTTAGATCAAGTTAATAAACGGTGGTTTATGTTTTGTTGAAAAATAACGAAAAAACATGTCAAAAAAGCCAGAGATTGTACCTGACAAAAACGAAAATGGTATATCATTGATGTTGAAATCATCAATATGTTATAACAAGTATCAAGGCAAAGAATATCGTAGTTTTGGTGAAAATGCTTTATTTGACAGGAATGTTTGTTGCAACTTTGATTACTTGATTCATTTCGAAGAATCAAATAAACTCAATATATTAATTCGTAAAAGCTTATCACAATCTGCAAAAGCATCTTTTGATATATCTATTGATACTTCTGGAGAAACTTCAAATAGGAAATTTGTCAAGAACGATTGGATTGATGAATTTTATATGTTAGATTTATTCAAAAATTTTAAACCACCAAGATTTGGAATTCATATTTCTATAAACATGTTATGGCATGGATTCAATGATATAACATATACTGGTTTGACTGGTTTTTTTTCTCAATCAGATTTTAGTGATTTCACTATAATGATTGGTACAGAAAAAATTCCAGTACATAAAATTTTGTTGGCTGCACACAGTCCTGTATTTTTAAAAATGTTTACATCTGATATGAAAGAAGCAAAATCAAATAAAGTTACAATAAATGACATTGATCCAAAAATTTTTAAATATGTTTTGAAATTTTGTTACACAAATAAAGCTGAAGGTATTGATAACATTGATAATGCTCTTCAAATAATGAAAGTAGCTGATAAATATAAAATTGATTATTTAAAAAATATTTGTGAAATAGAATTGGTAAAAAAAATTAATCTTGATAATGTATTTGAGGTTCTTTTAATATCCGATGAATATAATGCTTGTCAATTAAAAACATCTATTACAAATTTCATGATAGAGAATAAAAAAAGTATTATTGCAAAGAATAATTTCAATTCTGTAGCTTTAGAAAGACCAGAATTTTTTTCGTCAAGTCTATCAATAACACTAAATAAATATATACTGTATTACTACTAAAAAGTACTTGATATTTTCGTATTAAAGTTTGAAAAATTATATTAAAGATAAAGATAAATTTAATATATATTATTAAAATAAACAATATATAAAACATTTGATGTTAAAAAAATGTTGACATAATGAAAAACCAGTTAATACAATAAATAATTTTTGCTAATAAAAAAACTATAGTTTCAATTTATTTTTTCATTTCTATTTTTTTCTATCAAGTGTTTATATTTTATCCAGTATTTTTCTCAACCAAAATAACATGAAAAAAAAAAAAATCTTTTAATTATCAAAAAAATATTGCTTATTTATAAAAAGTAATAGCCACACGTCAGTCAACTTTTATCATTCACGTCATAACATAAATGCGATAATTTTATGATTTTTAAAAAAATCGAATAAATTAATAGCAAATAATTTAGTTTATAAATTTCACTTGCACATAAAACAATGGCTAGTATATCTGGATTTTTTTCAATATTTTTTATCATGCTATTGATTCTTGTAAGTACATTTTTTAAATTGAAAAATATCAATGAAAAAAAAAACAGCATTAACACGAGAAATAAATTAATTAATAAAAAAAATAAAATTCTGTCAAATGCATGAAGGTAAATATATAAATTAAAATAAAACCTTGCAGATGCAGACAAAAGCAGACATCCGACGAGAATGTCGAAAACAGAGTGGAGTTTCTTGGGGTAATTGTATTAAACTTGAACAATAATTTTTTTAATTTTTTAAATAATTAACAGCTTAATATATATTATTTAAATTTTAGATTCTTTAACTAAATTTAAAAATGGTAATTTTAATCAAAATGATGAAAAATTAAAATGTTATCTCAAATGTTTTATGCAAAAATATGGAATTTTTGGAAATGATAATATTTATATTGATCGTGTTTTACGATATTTACCATACAGTATGCAAAAAACATCAAAAAATACACTAGAAAAATGCAATGAAATTTGTAAGTTTATATAATATTATATTAAATGTTTTTTTTTTTTTATATTAAATTAAATTATAGTTACAAAAGCATTTGGCATACTTGTAACTCGTCAACTGAACATTAAACTTTAAACTTGTAGCAAGCACAGATTCCTGTGACAAAGCCTTCCAACTCTTAAAGTGTTACTTCAAGTCACAACCAGAAGTAATATTCTTAAAACTTTTTATTATTTTATTGTATGTATATATATCTAAATTAAATTTTTATTCATCTATATTTATTTGTTTTATACTTTTCAGGTTCTTCAAATTGTTCCACTTGTCTAGATGACAAATAAAAAAATTTAAAAAAATATATACAAATAACTTGTTTAAAATGTAAATTATATATATTATTTTTCATGATTAATGAAAATTGTAAAAAAAATATATATGTATATTTATCTGATAAATGTGTTGAGTGGACTTTTATCTCCAAGGTTGTGCGCATTTAACGTATATATCGTCATTTCCTTCATACATTTTTATTATTTTATTTTATTTTTTTTGTTATAGTACTCCACCTACAATTTTTTTGGCTTCAAACAATTTTTCTTTTGCGTAATAGATATTGCGATAACTATTTTTTTTTTCTAAAATAAAAGTTAATTTATCAAAGACATATTTAAAAACAACAAAATATATATAAAAAAATAACAAAACATTCCAATTAAAATAATAAAAAACAAAATAAATTTTAAAAAATATAAAAATTTAATTTATTTTTTATAATATATTTTTAAAGCTTCCAATAAATATAAAGGGCAAGTTATTCTATTGAAAAAACATAGTTGAATAAACAAAAGAAAAACCGTGCAAGTTAATATTTACCGATGAGAATAATAAAATTTGTGTATATGTATAAAAAATAATAAAAAATATTACCAGAAAAGAATCATGTACATTATTAACGCAAAAAAAGTCATAACAAAAAAAATATATATATATATATATATATTACAAATAATGAGTAGATATTGAAATAAATTTATATTTTATATATCAAACGTACATTTACAACAACTGGTAAAACTATAAAATCTTTGCTGACACATGACAGTAAAAATATCATGTCCAGCTGATGGAAATATTTGTTGACAGACATTTTTCGAAATAATAAAATAAACCTGAGGGCATATTGAGAGTTAAACATTTAATCATGTTTCTAGCTGTTTAATTTAACTTCTCAATTTTGATTCAATACAATCTATATAGATACCTACATTGTTAATTTAAATTAATATATAATTTCATGTGATGCCTAAAATCGTTTGTAAATTTATATATATTTATACTTCTATATCTGTCATTTATATAGTTGAAATTACTGATCCGTATGTTTGCATATGGTATTCATGCTTAATAATGTTCTGTTGTATATAAATGCATGTAAATATACCTAAACTTCATTAAAATGTTTAGACAAATATTAGTATCAATAAAAATTTATATTAAAAATATAAAACGATAAATATTAAACGTATATTCATTAAAATAATTTTGTTTGTTTTAAATTTTTTTAAATAAAAAGAAAAATTCATTTAATTAAATTTTTAATTATAAAAATTTCAATATGTATATATATCTATTTATTTATGATATAAAAAAAAAAAAAAAAAACAATAGATAAAGCTTTTATGTATATATAATTTTATATGCTTGAGGTTATTATGTTGAGCTTTTGAGAATGACCTCTGGCATTGGTATGATTAACGAGCAACTAATTTTTCTCACTTCACTGCAAATCTCAATTAAAACTTTATTAACGAAGTCTTGGAAGGTCGACGATTAAAGTCAATTTTGTGAGATCTCAGTAAAAAGTGGAAATAACTATATTATATTCAGAAATCTAAAGCCACGTTTGTACAATGCAATCTAAATGTAAAATTGCAGTCACTTATATCAACTGAAAGGACCACTGAATCCTCGTATTTTCATTTTATTCACATTTTTTTTTATTTTTTTTACTTTTTAAGTTTTTAACTCTATTTTTTCCTCCTGCTCTTTTTATTATTTTTTTTTTTCAATTTTTTTTTTTTGTAGTTTTCATTTCGACAGTACGTTTTCACACACAGCTGTCGTGTATGACACTCATTGGTCTCATTTTCGTGCAAACTATATACTCTTTAAATTAAAATTGTTTTTCAATAATAAAAAATAAAAAATTCCATTTATATATTTATTATTTAAAAAATAAAAAAATGATAATATATTCAAAAAAAAAAAAAAAAAAAAATTACTACTGATTAAATATTTATATATAATATTAACATTAATAATTTATTAATAAAGAAAAAAGAATTTATTATACTTGATGGTTTTGAAAATTCAAAAAGCAAATTCCTTCAGGCAAAATTCGAATATCTCAAGAGATTTCTATCCAATAAGTAGTCATGTAGAAAAAAAAAAAAAATATATATATATATATATTTATATATATTTGTATTTTTTCCCTATTCGACAATAACCATATATATATTTCTTTTAAACTCATAATTCACAAGTAGAATTTCACAATAAATAAAATATATATATAAAAAATAAAAAATAAAAAAAAAAAAGAGGTCAATTTATAAATAAATAAAATTACAATAAAATAATGATTTTAGTTTTGATGGCAATATTTAGTTTAAATATAATATAAAACAAATGAGTATTTTGAATTTGTGGAAAATTAGTTTGTGCTATGTAATAGAGTATGCGGTTTGTTGTTGTCCCTTTGCTGTTTCTTGTCCAATACCATTGGGTATGATGATACGTTGTTGTGTAATATATATATCCTAGAATTTCAACCCCAGAGACCTGTTAGTTGGTTTGAGAAGCCACAAGTACGATCATTACATTACAACCGGAAGTTTGTATGTACTCAGCTTTAATTATAAACCAAGATCACTTGAATTTTTAAATTTTTTTTTAAAATTTATTATTGGTTATTTATTTATTTGATAATACTAATTTTGATATTTATTTTTTATTTTCAACCCTCTTTATATATATGTATCAAGAATTTAGTATTATATTAAACTTAACAAATTATATTTGATTATTTCAGATTATTATTGTTATATTTATCTGAAATGGTATTTATGTGCCAAAATATGATGGATTATATTTTGAGCTTTATTTTAAGGGAGGGTTTGTATGTACATGCTATCAAAAAAAAAAAATTGTGAAAAAGTTAAACAAGGGAGTTCTTGTTTTGTCATAGTATATTTCAAAGAAAGTGTGAGACTAAATGTGTGTAAAATAAATAAGTAAAAAAAAAAAACTATCAAAATAAAAGTATAATAGTATAAAAATCCCTGGACAATTTTACCAATGCTTCACTTCAATTTCCGGTGTTATGGATGAGTGATTGTGAGTGATGGTCTGAACGAAAAAATATAACTCTTGTTATATTATACCAGTTACGAAATAAAAATATATATATACTTTTGTTTCAGTTTTTTTATTTATTTTTTTCAGTTTAAACAAAAAACAAAGAACAAAAGAACATCATTGATGCAATTAGGTGTTGTTTGATAATAAAATTTTCAGCTCAGTCAATTATTTTGTTGTTTGTACATTCAATTTGTTATTTATTTTTTTTATATTAAAATTTTATTCTTCTAGTAAATTGGTAAATTTTATTTCATCATGTGTGATCATTGCGCGTAAGTTAAATATCAACACAACAGACAAATATTACAATATAAATATAAACTTACAAATAAAAAAAAAAAAAAAAGCTTTCATTTTTTATGATTATTATTATTTTATGTTATTACAGAAAAACAGAAGGTTTTAAAAAAACCTGTGGATGTTCAGAGTAAATATAAAAAAATAAAAATTTTAATTAAAATACTAAAAAAAAAAAAAGTAAATTAATTTTGACAAATTTGTTTTTAGAAATAAAAAAAAAGAAAATGAAAATGGAAAAAAAAATGGAAATTGTTGTGGTGGAAAGTGAGTATTTTATGATAATAATTTTATAAAAAAATATATATAAAAAATCAAGCATTTTGAATTGAAATTGAAAAAGAAAAAAACAAAAAGAAAATATCGATGTAAACTTGAACGAAATAAATGAAGCTCAGCGTAAGGTTTCTATAGGGAAATTCCGGTTTGTTTTTTCCATACTATATTATTATCATTTTTATTATTTTTATGGGGATGATAAAAGGAAAAGTGTTTGGGGACTCTATGTATGCATGTATATATCATAAAACCAAGTATCGAGAAGGGTGTGAAAGTGGGTTACAGAGGTCAAGTGTTTGCGTGGGAAAAATAAAAACGTGCCAAAATTGAAGATTTTACTGAAGAAAATATAATAAATAAATAAATAAATAAAGCCAAAAAGATTTTTATATTGGTAGCAAGGTTAAAATCATCTTTTATTCTTAACCAATTAAATTGTCACGTATATATTTATTAAGTTTATTAAGAAAAATTTTTCTAAAAAACCATCATGTCAATGAGAAGATTTCTTATTCCATTTTTATCAAAAGAATATAAATAAATGAATAAACTTTAAATTAAAATTTTATAATTCAACAAATTTTATTTTTAGTAAAAAATAAAAATATATATATATTTATTTCTCAAGTTATTCCATTCATTTATTTAATTTATTTTCTTTTTTTTTTTTTTTTGCAGAGCTAAAGAGGGTACTGGTGGCTGTGGCTGTTCAAAAATCCAAAGAAAGTAAAAATTCTCTATAAAAACTATGTGTCAGCAAAGAGAAAAAAATTTAATTAATATTTATAAATTTTAATCAACAATAAATATATATTATTCTTAAATAATTTTTTCATTAATAAATAAATTACTTGTATTTTTATTCTTAAACATGATTTTTATCAGTTGAGTAAAATAAAAAATTTAAAAACAGCAGATAATATGAAAGTTGTAATAATTCTTAATACACAACTGTTAAGACAAAACCACCAAGAGACAATATAAATTTTGTATGTATTACAAGTAGATTATAAAAAAATATGAAAAGTAAAAGAGAAATAAACTTATGATACTGGGAATGAAGTAATAACTGTAATAACGAGCAGATAAATATATATATCACAAGTAATGTGCAAGTTGAAAAAAAATAAAATAAATAACAGAGAAATGAAAAAAAAAAAATAAATAAGTGAATCACGGGATTTGTATTCAGTTGAACTATAAAGATTAAACCCGACATTTTAAATGGATCTCTTAAAATCTCTAGAAATGAACTTTACAATATTTTTATTTTTATTTTATTTTTTTCATGATAAAAATAGTAAAACTTTATATCTATCAAATAAAAAATTAAAAAAAATATATATATTTATTTAAAATGATTAATTATTAATTAATTGATAAATAAATATAAACATAAATTAAACAGATATATTATTTATATTTTTATATCAACTATAACAAGTAGATTTTGTGATGTCTTAAAATCTCATGAGATAATGTACATTTGGGAGCTGTTTGTTCTCGACTTTGATCAACCAAGTTAAGTCTGAAAAAATATTTTTCTCCTATTGTCTCTTGGGATATACAACGTGAGTTTGAGATGAAAGTTGAGTTTTATAGTTTCTTTCTTTTTTTTTTTTTTTTTTTTTTACATAGATACATTTTAGATGAAATAAATAAATGTAGGTGGTTAGAAAGTGAGAAAAATTAATGTAGTAAGGATAAGATAAAGATGGTAAATCAAAAAAATAAATATAAAAAAAAAAAAAAAAAAAAACAGAAGACAAGAGCTTAAATTTGTAGATAAATAATATGCGCAAGCGCTTGTTTAACAGCAGAGCTTGCAAGCCACGCGGCGGCAGTCTGTCTCAAACCGCGAAACTCCCGCCTTATCACGGGACCCAAAGGGATACCCTTATGTTGTGATTTTTTCATAGAAAAAAATATATTAAAACAATTATTTTTTTTTTTTTAAATAAAATATAATACAAACAATATAAAATAATTAATTTAATCGCTCAATAATTATTTGTGAATAGTGTTTGTGTTTATTAATAAATTATTTCAATTTTTTTATTTTATCAATTGGTAAAAATAATAATAATTATTATAAATAAAATATATGGGCATAAAGAAGAATAATTTATATTTTTTTAAAAGCTATTTCATAGAAAATATAATTATTTTAAATTAAACAAATTTTTATAATTTTATTTTGTTAAAAATAAAAGCAACTAGATAGTGCAAACTGATATTTTGTTGTGGTATTTTTATTTTGTTAAACTAATTGTAAAATGATCCTTTATGATGCAATTTTTTATAATGATCATTTAATTTATTAGTGTAAATATATATCCAAGCAATAGACACATTTCAATGTCCCTAGGGATGAGTTTTCCTTTCTCAAATAAGCCATCGTCGCTTGATATACTCCATCGGGGTTTAACTTTACTGGTTAATTGGCTCTTTAGTGGGCTAATTGTGGGACAAAATGATCAACTTGATATTGTATCTAAAATGCTTTTAACAACAATTGTATAAATCAAAATTACGTAAATTTAATAACTGAATTATATTTATTAAAATAACTTTGTCCTTGAATTTATGATTTCTTTTTTTTTAATAATATGAAAAACCTTCAAAGACACTAAAAGTTTTTATAAACAGTTTAAAAAAAGTTTAATTTGACAAAGTTATCATAAGATCATAGCAATTCAATTTTCCAAGTTAGATATAAAAAATTTAAAAAATAAAAAAAATAAATTAAAGTAAAATATTATTTTTTTTTTTTTATAATAAAATGTCCAATGTAAAAATTTTTTATAAAAATAAATAGTAAAAAAATATACAATTATAAAAAAAAAAAAACTTGAAATTGTTTATCTTTATCAAAAAATTTTCAAGAGGAAGTGTAATCTTTATTTGGGAAATTTTTTTTCTTTTTTTTCTTTTCTATATACCCTTTATCCTAATAACATTGCTTGGCATTATATTCAATGATAAAAAGCCCAAAAAATATTAGCCCAAAAAAACTTTTACTTTGGTTAAAACTTTTGTTAAAAGTGAAAAGCTTTGTTCTTCTTTGTTCTCAGAAATATATATTAAAGAAAATAAAAATATAAAATCCTGCGAATAGATTGAATCAAACTGCGACATAATAAAAGTGTTAAAAAACAGAAAAAAAATAAAATAAAATTAATATAATAAATGGCTGGCAATCAGTGTTGTTTTGATAAAAATTTAAAATATCACTGTAAACATAGTAACAGTGAATAAATTAAATAAAATCAAAAATAATAATTTAAAAAAAAAAAAAAATGTGAAAAAGTGATTATATCAGTGTCATCAGAATATCTTGGAGAATTTTTTTTTTTTAAATGTCAGCAAGTACAACGTTAATTACCCGGAGAACTTTTATAATTCTGAGGTAAAAGTTTGCCGTTAAATTGTCATTCATTAATCACCAAGGTTTGTTATAAAATTTTCAAACTTGACTTTTGAAAAAAAAGCTAAAATGTAAAATCAAATAATCATTTTTTTATAATCTCTTATCATTCGACGTTGTTAAAAAACAAAAGACATAATTTTTAAAAATCCTACTTTATACGTTATATATAATTTTGTATCTATATTTTTTTATTTTTGATTCCAATCAGACTAAAAGTTCATCATCCAAAATGTCCTTCATGTGCCTGAGGATATATCTCTTTTATCTGTAAATTTTATTTTTTTTTTCTAAAAATTTTCTCCCTTTTCTTGCAATCTTTTGACTGTACAAATTTTTTTTTTATTATTTTATTATTATTTTTTTAACCCCCTATAGCAAAGCATCTCTCATGTATATTCAACTGTTAAAACAATTTTTTTTTTTTAAACATTATTCAAGTTTTATTATGCACAGACAGTTCAACTTTTTGGTACCACTAAGTAGATACTTTACTAATGGCTTGTTTTAGTAAAAAATTTTTTTATTATTTCGTCATTTATATAATTTTTTTTTTTTATTCACTGCATTACACTTGACGTTAAAAATTGCAAGATAAAATAAAAAATAATATTTAGTTATTCAAGTAATTTTTAAAAAAGTAAAAAATTTTTTTCATCTTTTTATTGAATAAACAAACTCTATTAAACACAAGACATCAAGTTTTTCGTTTATATAAAGTTAATATAATAGTTTAAGTTAAGAATATTAGTTGCATTATGATAATCAAGTCAAAGGTTTTAAAAGACGTGACACAAGTTAACCACGTCACGAACCAACATTGACTTTATTAAAAAGAATTTAATCTCTTTGTTTTAAGTAGTCTGTCTATTTTTTTTATTATATCATTAAAGTATGATAATATTTATAACGCATTTTTTTTCTTCAGCTACTTTACTCTCTTTTATAATTATTTGTCTTAAATATGAAAACTAATTATTATTATTTTTTTTCTTTCAAACTAATATTAATAAAAACAAGTTTTATATATAATATTTTTTTATATGTATTGTTTTAATTTACTGAGATAATCAAAAGTTGATGAAGCAAAACAAAATATTTATATGTAATTAAGCTTTGTCAAGAAATTGAAAAATAAATTTTCAAACAATTAAGCACCAAGTTTTTTTAAAATTGATTTAATTAATTTATTATTTACTATAGTTTTAACTTTGAAAATTAGTTGATTATTTTTTTCAATTGATAAAAAAAAAAAAAAAAATTAAACAATTAAAAATTATTTAGATATTTCAATTGTTATTGTAATTAATCAATAATGATGGGACACAGCACAATATTCAATTTGTATTTATATACAAAATCAATTGTATAAATATATATATGAATAGATGAATGGACAAAGGACAATTGGGTACCTTGATGCTTTGAATGGTCGTTCATTTGTAATATTGCATCTACAGTGTTGGAGAATTGCCACAACTGAGCTTTGCATTGCACTATTGTATATATATAGTACAAAATACTCTTGAACTAACTGAGAGGAAGTAATAAACAAAAATAAAAAAATAAATCAAAGAAGGTAAAAAAGAGGGTTGATAAAAAAAAAATATCCCTTAATGGAAAATTAAATGGTTTATTGCTTGTACGATAATTTAAATTTGATTCCGGGAATTCTCCACGTGATTTTGAAATCCATTTGAAAATTTACTTCGATTATTTGAGAGGAACACTTTTCATCTTCTTCAACGAGAAGTATTAAATGCTGATGTTGTCATGTTGTTGTTGTATATATATATACATTTATAAATTTTATATATATGTAAATGCTTGACACAATAAGCACGTATATATATTTAATTTTTTTAGAAGTAAACTTATCACAACGAGCTGTTATAAATCAACAGTCTGTCTTCACTTATCCATCTACATCAATATGTACTTTATCGTTATTTTAATTTTCTGATATATACCTATATATCTGACAAATATATTACATGATTAAATATTCTGAATAAAAAATATTCCAATCAAAATAAATTAAATGTAAAAATTTATGTTGTGATTATAATACTCTAGTTGTGATATTTTTACAAAAATTTTTTTTAATTGTTGATGTATATAGTTTAAGTCATATACAAACAATCACAATTGTATATTATGTATTTTATTTTTTTTTATATTGATATTTTTAATTGCTGATGTTTGTTTTACAATATTTACTAGTATTTTCATTTATATTTTACACATTGAAATTGAATATAAATTGCCATTATATAATCAAAAATAATTTGATTTATTTTAACAAACCATTGAATAATTTTAATATATAATTTTAAATTAAATAAATCCATGGATTGTATATTAAATCAAGTTGATTATTTGTATATGATATTTATGAACTTTATACTATATCATTTTTAAAATACTATTAATAATAAAAGTTAATATTTTTTAACATGATAAAATATGATTTTATTTTTTGTTGCTCGATATAGTGATATTGAATGATAAAAAATATATGTAGTTTAGAACTTGTTTTATTATTTTTTTTTTTTGTAGTTGGATATTGTAGTGATGATATATGTACATGAAAGATTCAAACAATACATCACAAAAGAAGACAGTTGTCTATTGGATGGTAGACAAATGGATGACAATATATTGAGTCATTACTCTAATGTGAATGAGTAAAGAGAAAAGAGATAAACAATAACCAAATATATTTACAACAAAAACAACAAAGTGTTTTTTCAACAATAAAAATATAAAAAAATATATATAAAATAATAAAAACTCTAACGATTCGAGAATTATTTTTGCATATAAAAAAAAAAAAAAAAAAACTTTAAATAAAAAATGAGGTGAATGAAAAAAATAAAAATATATAAAGTTGATTGTTTGTGTTGATAATGATATCCTTTGTGCAATTTTTTTTTAAATTTTTTTTCTGTTCTATTCTTGGTTTTGTATATATATATATATATATATATATATATATTTTTTTTTTCATATTGTCCAAGTTCTTATCTGTACATCAATGCTGGTTTAAATGTGAACTCTATTTGAGCATAAAAACACCAAGAAAATAGGGAGAATTAAATCGATTCTACATGTACTAATATGTGTAGCAATATGGAAAAATAAACTGCGTCAGCAATAGCTTTGTGATTTTAAAAACAACAACAATAATGTCATTTAATAAAATTTTCTAGTCTTTTATAAATTTATAAACAAATAATTATTCAATCAAATATAGCTGTATATTATCAAGAAAAAATTTTTTTCATTAATTAATTTTAATTGTATTTTTTTTAATGACATTTATTTTAAAAAAAATTTTAATAAAAAGAATAAATTTAAATATTCAAAATTTTTATGATATAATTTAATTGTTATATTTATTTATTCATTTTTAATTAATACTTGAATTAGTGAATCAATTATTCAAGTATACTTTTGATGAAAGTATATATATCCGGTATTAAATTGTATCAATGAATTAAACAATCTTTCAATTGTGTCTCGAGTCATATTAAATATTGTATATTGTATATTGGTGTTGTTTGAGAGCACTTGTCATTTTGATTTATTGTTATTTCAATGTAGAAAATCAACCCACATTATATACAGTACATATTGTGTCATTGTGTTATTAAGAGTGTCAGTTTCTGTAAAAATTACATTGCAATATTTTTTATTATTTTTTATATTTTTTATTAAAATTATTATGTCGATATTTGAAATATAAATAATAAATAACTTTGTGAAACATGAGAAATTTTCTTTTTTTTTTCTTTTTTAAGGGTGATTTTATATTTTTCTTTAAGAGGGATAAAAATAAATATATTGGTAAAATTAGAATGAATAATATGAGGGGAATAAAAAAATGATAAAGTAAAAATAAAAGGATCAAAATAATGATAAAGTAGAAAAAAAAAAAAAAAAAATGTTTGGCATTACAAATTCTTTATCAAGAAGTTTTGTTTTTAATAAAATTCTGTTCTTGTTTTATTTTTTTTGCTTGCACAATTGCGTGTTATTATTTTATTTTTTTTTATTATGCAAGTGAAAATAAATGTGTAACCTCAATGTGTGACATATGAAAATATGAAATCTAACACCTGAGTCTGAATTCTAAAATCCCATGATAATAAATTTGCATTCTCTACATGAATTCTGATGTCCATATAGAGTATATAGATTTATTATTATTTTATTTTATTTTTTTACATTTATTTGGTCCCACATACTTTCTCTCTCTCTCTTACTTTTTTTTACACTGCATTTTTTTTTTTTTATATTTTTTTGAATAACCATTTTCAATTGTACGACATACTTTTCAACGTTTCATGTATATATAACACATAAACTGATCGATATATAAAAAATGAAGAAAAAAATATGGATAAAAATAATGACAAACGGAAGTAAAAGAAAATTCAAATAAGATCGATAAAATACAAAAAATTATATTTTTTTATTAACCAAAAAATATTTATATGTATATAAATTATTATTATTAATTTTTTTCCTTTTTTTTATAAAATATATAATTTATTTGCATATATTTTTTTTTAAAGACTGTAATTTTTTTTTATATATATACACGTGTTGTTGATAAAAAAAAAAAAAATGAAAACTTGATTGTAATATTAGATAAAGTTGAAAGAAAAAATAAATAATCAAAATAAAAAGGGTAAAAAAAAAATTTATAAAAAATTTGTATAATTGAAAATTTTATGTAGTTGCGATTGCAAACAAAACTTTAATGTAAATTGTACTGTGTAAAAAAAAAATATATATATATATATAATTAATTTATATATAGAATACAAGTGTGTACCATGTTTAACAATTAAAAAAAAATAAATAAATAAATAATTAAAACAAAAACAACAATAGTCCATGGGTAGACTAATGAATTGCGACACTTGGATAGTTTTGCACATTTACCACCCACTTTAACAGTAGGTTTAACTAAAACCCATGCACCCTTGGTTAAACTCACCCTCTTAATATAACTTGATTTTCTCTCTCAAAATATAAATAAAATACTGCAAGCTTACTATTTATTTAAAACTATATATAAAATTTTAATAATAAAAATAAGAAAATTAATGACTTTTCTTGAGTATTTTTCATGTTTAAATAAATGTATATATATAAATAAAATAAAATTTCAAAAAGGGTTTTTGCTATTTTCAAAATGTAAATTCTTGAGGTCAGTGAAATATTATGTGGTCAAGTGTTGAATATTCTTGTGCATATATATAAAAAAATTTATACATATATATTTAACAGCTGCGTATATAGCTACTTGTATTTATATATATACATATATTTAATATTCATGTACTAAAAAGTATAAACATGTTTTGTAAATGCAACTTTAAAATATCAATTGCTGACTTTGTTTTTTATTTAAAAAAAAAAAAAAAAAACAAATAAATAACTGCAAGTTACAAGTGAATTTATTTTGAATTTTGAATTTTCAAATATATTTTTTGTTTGTCTGTATATGTTTATGTATATACATTGAGGGGGTAGTTTTTATTTTTTTATATACTTTTTTAAAGGTTATATATATATATATTTAGTAAGATATCCTTTTTCTTTAGTAACACACCCCCTAATGTCACTATCTACACAAACTCTTTTAACCACCCACACATATAGAGTATGATATACAATCATTGGTGCGAGGATGGAATAAGAATTTTAACATTGCCAAACTTTTTCTTAGTATTAATATATACAGTGACATTTTTGTATGATATCCTGTATTTATTTTTCTTTTAGCAAATGGCTAGTACGTGTGACTGTTATCATTGCATCACAAGACACCCTTGCTTAACCAACCTTATACCAAATTGTTTCAACAGTTTTGCCCTTTTACAATTTACTGATATGAACATATATTTCAAATATATATATATAAAATATTGCCAAAACTATTTATAAACCTACGTGCTTTTTCTTTAACTCTATTTATTTATTTATTTATTTTTTATCCTTCACAAACATTTAACCTATTTTAAGTTTTTACAATTTATATATATATGGTTTGTTTTTTTTTATCTCACGTGTATATATATATATTTTTTATATATAAAAAAATTAATAAAGAAAAATAATAAAATAAATAAAAAGTATAATCAATTTTTTTAAGCCAATTTAATAAATTTTTATCAATTCAAAATTTTATTAATTTATATACTGATGGATTTTTTTAATTATAAAAAATAGTAATAGCAAGTGAGTATATTAATAGCAAATAATTCAAAAAATTTTTCAATCAATTTAAATTAAATTTAACAAAAACATTTATTGCATTGAATTGTGAATTTGATTTATAAATTTCATTTTTGATTGACTTTTTATATATTTATGTTTTTTTAATAAATTGAAAAATAATTTGATAATAATTGAAATGGTATTATGAAAAAAATTACTGAAATATTTTTATGTTTAAAAATAATCAGCGTAAAAATGAAAAAGAAAATGTCAAAATATGTATTGTTGCTCAGTTATTGTAAATCGTGATTTTTTGACTAAAATTGAACAATTCTTTTTCATTTGATTACAATTTACTATATCTCGAGGGTTTATGTTTACCCAAGTATATCGAAAGAAAAAAAATATATAAAATAAATTACATAAAAAAATCGAGTAAGAAGAAAATAAAATTGGAGGGTATAATAGTGTGAGTGGGTTGAAATTTCATGCTCTTGATTGGTACAGTAGTCCATACCAAAGAATTGTCCAACATCAGATGACTACACGGTATACATCGTCAAAAATAAGACATTTCGTCCTTGAAGTTTATGGTTTCTTTGCACTAAAGTAAAAAAAAATACAAAAAAAAATCAGACGAAATGAACGCGTATATCTTCTTTTTCAACTCTTCTAAATTACCTTCGATTCGTATCACATTCGATTCATCATTCTAGCCAACGTTAAAAAAAAAAAAAAAAACTCATCAGAAATAAAATTGATAAAAAAAAAAAAAGCTAAATAAAAAATGTGTAGAAAAATATATTATCTTGGTAAATAAAATAGCTTGGTAAAAAAATTACTCATTATAAGAGCATCAGAAAAAATAAATAATAAATTTATAAAGAAAACATTAACAAGAAAAAAAAGGGCAATATCTATAGATACTTTTTTTTTTTTTTTTAATTTATGGATTAATCGTATTGGGGGGGTTTGAGAGGAGGAAAAATCAGGTGATCCATAAGAAGCAAGTTCAACATCACCCCCGGTTATATGTATATAGGTATATCAAAGCTTGTTCTTTTCATTTATTTTTTTTTTTTTTGTCTATTTTTTATCATAAATATTTTCTTCATTGTATATATAAAGCATTTTTAAAACAACCCCTTGGCTCAAAACATCGACCAATATCACAGCTATCATCTGATACTTGTTCATGCTGTACTTGGATGTACTACATAGATGAGTATATATATACGCAAAATCTATCGTGTTACTTAACTCTTTTTCATTTTAACCCTATTTACCACTACAATTTAATTCATACACATATTCATGTATACATGTTTTCTGTCATACTGGCACCAGTAATAAGCACATCGACTATACAACGCCACGGTCATCCCATAAATAGCAACCACTCGCGCCACTTTGCCCCAGGAAAACACCATAAATAATCCACATTTATATATATAAAACTAACTACTACATATATAAAATGTGACCTTAAAAACTTGAAAGTAAAATTCTATTTTATTTTATTTTTTTTTCTTTTCTCGAAAAATTTTATAAATTTTTCAACCAAACAAATTTTATAAATTTTATTTTTAAATAAATATATATTTTCATTTTTTACATTACTTAAATTTCATTGTAATTTAATTTTTTTTTTTTTTTTATATATACTCTAAAAAAAAAAAATTTTTAAATTATAATAATTAATTCAAGTAGTATAAAATATGAATAGTCAGCCAATATAAAAGTGAAAATAAAATATATATAGTTTTTTGGGGAAAAAAAATAATAAATAATAAAAAAAAAAGTTTAGTCATTTGAAAATAAATTGCTAAACTCACCGTTACTGCAATTAATGATGATAATTATAGATTGCTGTTGTTGACTTGTTTCATTAAAATTCATATCTGCAACAATAATTTAAAAACAAAATAATTTATTTGCTGTTGAATTTTTTTTTATAAAAAAATTTTGATACTATAATTTTATTGTTGATATAAAAATAAAAATATAATTTATTAATTATTATTGATGATAAAATTTATAATTAATAACATTTATTATAAAAAAATTATAATAAATTTCTCAACTCATTAAAAGTTTGTATATGTATATTATTTTTGATGAGACAAAATTATTCACAAATGAGAAAACTTTATATATATATATATCTTGGATTAATTAACAAAATTAACAAAATCCGTGGATATATTTTAAGACAATCATAGAGAGAAAACTATTCATTAACAATATATTATGATAAATTTACAAACAAAATGTCATTGCAATGATAATAATTAATATTATATACATATCAAATTTTTTACATCAGTATATGATGAAATATGTAACTAAAAAATTCTCCAAACTGGACGTTGAATATATGTAAAAATAAAATGCATAACGATAAAAAAATTATATGTATAAGTATATGAAATAAAAAAAAAAAAAAATAAAAAAAAATGAATAAATATAAAAAGTAAAACAAGAAGAGACGAAAAGTGTATGTTTTATGGAACAGGATTATAACTCAGCTGTAAATTATAGCTTCCTTTTGTGGACGCTTGTCGCCAGATATTCGAGAATTCTCACGCGCATGTACGATAAAAAAAAATAAAATTCACGACTCGTTGAAAAAAGCTCACATTCATAATTGCAATATAAAGAGAAAAAAAAAAAAAATATATATATATATTATAAAAAAAAAAGCCTCTGGGTTAAAATGAATGAGACAAAAGTGTTAAAAAATATTACTTTGAAATGAGGAAAGTATAGAATAGTACATGAAGAAAAAAAAAAAATAATAATAATAAAAATAAATAAATAATAAAATAAGAAAAAAAAAAAAAAAATCAAAGAGGGTTGAAACGTTTTGTTGAAGAGATTCGGGAGTTAACCGAATATTGGGAGGGTGAATATATATATTAAGCTTGATACTTTTGATGGTTCTGTTTTACTACATAACTGCTTATCTTATTTTTTTTTCTTTTTTCTATTTTGTTTTTCTAATGAAAATATATATATTATAATAAAAAATAATAAAATTACAAGATTTAAAATAAGTTGAAATATTGAAAAATCAATATAATTTATTTTTATAAAACATGCATATTATTTTAGCATATATTACTTGATCACGCAATGTTAAATTAAGATATCACATATAAATGTAATTACTCGTACACACGTTTAATTTTACACATGGGATTTATTTTATTTTTCCCTCTTTATATATTTATTTTCCCAAGGGATCAAATGAACAACCTTTTGATGAAACTTGAAAATAAAAAAAATGAAAAAGGAAAAAAAAAATTAATCAAATCGAAAAAAAAAAAAAAGTAATATACTTAAAGATGACAAATAATATAAATCCAGATAATAGACTTTATTGTTTTAAAAATTTTCTGTTGTAAAATCAAAGTAATCCCTGATTTACCTTGTGATTTTTTTTTTTTGCCAATCTTTTTCATTCAGAATTTATCTACAAGCGGATAAAAAAAAATTGTCTGTTATTCAATTTAGTTGAATTATTATTATCAATTTTTTTTTTTTTTAGCTACTAAAATTATATATATATATATTTTCCTGATATTTTAAATTCAATTTAGCAACAGGTAAATTATATATAAATTGATTTAATTTTATTAAATCAATTATTGTCATTAAAAGTAATTAAAAAAATTATGATGAAAAAATGAATTTAAAATTTTATTTTAGTATTACTGATAAACCCATGTATGTTGAACATGATGAAATATATATTTTTAAATTTTTGATGTGTTGAATTAATATCAGAGTTACAATATTGTAAACTCTAACACAAGTTTTACCGAATAAAGACATTTAGTAGAAATTTAAATGTATGTATAATTCAAACTCCCGAGGCAATAGAATGTATCATGCTCAGATATTTTATATGTATACATTTCTGTAATCATAAATTACAACTGTCATTTTGAATATATATTCTAGCAATTCTACACCATATCTAATTAATTAAACTTTATATCTATATATATATTTTTTCTTTTTTTTTTTTGTTGTTGACTGATCACTGATGACATTAGTATTATTAATAAAATTATTCAAGATTATTTGAGAAAACATTGATCAACAAAATAAAAAATTAATAATCAATATTTTATTAAATAAATTACCAAATAAAATGAAATATTTTTCTTTAAAAATCATCATATATTTTTATATATTTATTGAACTATAAATATTATTTATACAACAATAAAAAATTTATATTAAATTAAAAGCCTAAATAAATTTTATGAAATATCAATTTTTAAAAATTTATTATTACTATTTATTGAATAATAATTTTATATATAAAAATTTAATATGTACTTGATATTATATTATTATTACAACAAAAAAAAAAAAAATTAAATATATAAAATATTTTCCATTGTAAAGTTGAACTTTATCATAAATAAATTCAATAAATTTGTGGATTTAACTTTTTTTTTTTATTAACAACAATAAACTTGAGTTAACGTATTATTAAAATTTTCAATTGTAAATTTATAAATAAATATATGTATTTATTGATATTCAATAGTACATATAATTTTCAAAATTCATGAAATATATTGTAAACTATACAAAAGTAATTTAACTGAATAAAAATAATAAATAAAATATGAATTAAAAAAAAAAAAAAAAAAGTAAATTAATTTTTCATTGATTACATGAATAAATTAAAAAAATATTTGATTATTTGAAATATAATTTTATTGAGTGTAATATTGTTGATGACATGAGTGAACATTACAAGGGATATGCAATCAAAACATCAATATATATATCGATAAGGTATTGCGGACATATACAATGTGAATTTGCAAGTCAAGAACATATGCCCAAGGGAAATATACAACATTTGCCAAACAGAATTTGGCACAACGATTGAGTAAGGGTGAGAGGAATATATAGAATAAGTGAGTGTCAGAGACAAAGATAAAATGTAAAATTTCATCACAGTTTGTACAACTATATAGTTATATATATTTTCAACTATATATTCATAAAGTAAACAGTTGTATAGGCTGTATGTCTGTTCTTGTTTCCAATGTCAAATGCAGTATCAACACACCTGTACCAAGTTTAAAATTGGTCAATGTAATTAACAGATTTAAGTCTTGGAATTACTGTGATTATAAACACTACACCAAACATCGAAATTAATATAATTAAAATAGTATTTTTACATTGTAATATTTAATTTAACAACAATGATAAAATAATTTATAAAAATTGAATCGAGGTAATGATAACATAAAGAACATATTGTGAGGGTATTTTTTTTTTTTTTTTGGTAACGAAATAGAAAAAGAAAAAAAAAAAATATTGGTAGGCTTGTGAATAAAATCGCCTTTGATCAAAAAGGGGTGAACATTCGATCGGATCACGGATGAAAGCCTGACCCTGCCCAAACCTATCAACGTAAATTTTCCCTCTGCTTGCTCTACTTTCAATATATACTTCCAACTCTAACCAATCTCCAGTTTAGTCATCTCCTTTTTTTTTATTTTATTTTATTTTTTCACTAGATCGCTTATAAACATTTTACCCTTACTCTTGTATTCACAACACTTTCAATCACCGTTTTACGTTGATGAGATTTCAAGATTAAAAAAAAAAAAATATATGACATTAAAATAAACAAACAAAACATCAATACAATCAAAAAAAAAAAATAAATGAAATAGTAAACATCATTTAAATCAATATCATATTGAATTAAATAAATTATATATATTTTATAATTTAATTTCTGATCAATCGTAATATTTTTTATATTATTGATTTAATATTTAATGATTTTTTTTATGATTTTAAGGAAATAAATAATCACTTGAATTATTTCTTGCAAATACGATTTAAAAAGAAAAAATAAAAAAATTTCTCGATATTTAAATTGTCAGATTAAATTGTCAGCGTTAAAAAGTTGATTTTTTCTTTTTTACTCAATTAAAAATATTTAAAAAGATGTCAAATTATTGAAAAAGAAATAGATTAATTTAAAAGAAAAAAAAATAAAATTATTATCATTTTATTATTGTTCAATTGTGTTTACATTTACAAAATGAAAAAACGTAAAAAACTTGATATCTGTAAAATTTAATTTACTCAAATCTCATTGTATTCATACATGTGACATGACAGCTAATGTAAAAATTTATTGTTCAAATTTTTTACCCTTGTCATTCATGTGAAAAGCTCAATTCAAAATATAAACACATGATTACATGTTTATGCATAATTTAAACATATATATATAATACGAAAAAAAATTTAATAAATATTAATTATTATTCATTATTATTTTACTGAATGATTTATGATAAATTTTTAATCAAAATATATATCATGTATTTTTAAAAAAAAATAATTTTATAATAAATATTAAAAATAGATAAATCCTTTAATTGAATTTGCATATAATAAAAACCAAAGGAAAAAATAAAAAATGATTTTTAAATAATACACTAAATTGAAACAGATTTTTTTTTTTTCATACATTTTTAAAACGTATGAAACGTTTTTGTCTGTCATATATGAATTAATTTGAGCTGATGATTTATCGAATTTCAGTCAAAATTATTGAAAATTATATATGTCATGCTTTTAACAATAGAAATTTTATAAAATTAATTTAATTTTCCAATTGAAATAAATTCAATTGATGAAATTTTGTCATTCAGAAATTTATATCAATGTTAATTTTGTTTTTTTTTTTTATTTTTCCAGATATACATGTGGGGATATTTGAAGTCAATTTTCAATATGTAAGAGACTGAAGTTAAAAAAAAAAAAAAAATCAATCTACTATCAGTATCATGAAGCTGCGCAGGCAAGTGAGACGATGGAAACGTGGTAGTCGTTTTGACTCAAATAAAACTTGAAATGGAATTTATAAAAATTGATGAAATAAATATAAATAAAAATATAACAAAAAAAAAAAAAAGAAAAATAGAAAATAAATAAATAAAATAACAGCAAAAAAAAAAGAAAAATAATAATTTAAAAATCACAATGAACGAGAGTGATATATTTTTACTCGGTTGGAATGAGTCATCATCCATACTGACTCATGATTTAAATCGTACATTTTATAATTCAACATATAATAATAAAAATGTAACAATTGATGATCTTTGGGATTTAGCAAGTGATCGTGTTGGATTAGCAATAATATTAATATTATGTTCAGTTGCAACAGTATTTGGAAATTCATTAGTTATACTTGCTGTATTTCGTGAACGTTATCTTCATACAGCAACAAATTATTTTGTAACATCATTAGCATTTGCCGATTGCCTTGTTGGTCTTGTTGTAATGCCATTCAGTGCAATATATGAAGTACTTGAAAATCGTTGGTTATTTAGTACTGATTGGTGTGATATATGGCGTTCATTAGATGTATTATTTTCAACAGCATCAATATTAAATTTATGTGTTATTAGTTTAGATAGATATTGGGCAATAACTGATCCATTTACTTATCCAACACGTATGAGTAGAAAACGTGCAGCATTACTTATTGCAATTGTATGGATATGTTCAAGTGCAATATCATTTCCAGCAATAGCATGGTGGCGTGCTGTTAGAACAGAAGCTGTACCAAAAGATAAATGTCCATTTACAGAACATCTTGGTTATCTTATATTTTCATCAACAATTAGTTTTTATTTACCATTATTTGTTATGGTTTTTACATATTATAGAATATATAGAGCTGCTGTTATACAAACAAGAAGTTTAAAACTTGGTACTAAACAAGTTATGATGGCATCTGGTGAATTGGAATTAACACTTAGAATACATAGAGGTGGTGCAACACATACTGATCCAAGACATTTATTTAGAACAGCATCAAGTACACCAGAAGATTTACAAGAATTAGATGAATCAATAACACTACATAATATTAATATCAATAATAATAATAATAGTAATAATAATAATAATAATAATAATAATGGTTTAACACGTATACCATCAAATAGAATTAATCATAAACATCATCTTGGTAAAAATTTTTCATTATCAAGAAAATTAGCTAAATTTGCTAAAGAAAAAAAAGCAGCTAAAACACTTGGTATTGTTATGGGTGTATTTATAATATGTTGGTTACCATTTTTTGTTGTTAATTTGTGGTCTGGTTTCTGCTCAAAATGTATATGGCAAGAAGAAATTGTTTCTGCTGCTGTTACGTGGCTTGGATGGATAAACAGTGGTATGAATCCAGTCATATATGCATGTTGGAGTCGAGACTTTAGAAGGTAATTTTTTAAATAATTTTATAAATTATTGTTATTTAAATTTTCTGAAGAAATAATTTTTAAATATAGAGTCATTTAATTATATCAAAAATTTCCCTCGGGATTTGTATATAAATTTTATCAATAAAATTATAAGAAATTTCACGGAAATTTAGGTGAAAATATTTGATTGTTTATTATATTGAATATAATGAATAATAAGCACACTATTATGAGGTCAAATGAACAATTTTTTATATATATGAAGGGATGACTGGTCAATTCAGTAGAAATGCTTATAAACAGGACAATTCGTATTCCATTCAGTATTTACTATATATATATCTATTATTTTTATTTATTTATTTTTTTTTTCATCAAACTTTTTTTTTGTTGTTGTTTTTAATGCTACTATGTCACTATAACATTTCCATAATATTGAAAAATAATATATATATATTTTATGTTGCAATATAAAAATGTTATTAACAAAATAATCCATAAAACATTGAAAGTATACTTTTAAAGCTTATCCATATGGCATAACGTGGTTGTGTCTGTAAAATACAAAACTTTTTCAATATAATGAACAAAACAAGTTCACTATATTTATGTCAAAAAATATATATATATATATATATAAAATTTAAAAAAATTTTAATCATTTAAATATTTATATATATTTTATCAAACAATAACTATTGTTTGATGAAATAATGATGAAAAAAAAAAAATGATATTGAAAAAAATGACATGCAGAGAAAAGTTAAAATAAAAAGTAAAAAAATGTAAATATTGAAAAATGATTTTGATGGAATTTTTTGTTTTATTTATAACTCTGATATGACACACTGTCATATTGGATATTTGACAGAATTGATTTTGATATGATACATGTGAATAGTGTATTTATAATTGAAAATAAAGCTGGATTATATGAAAATTAAATATAAATTTCTATTAAATATTGGTCAGTTAAAATTTGCAATATCAAATTATCATGACATTTAATATATTATTTATTTTATTTTAAATTTATAACATAATAATGTTTTTTAAATTTTTTTATATCATAGTATTTGAAATTAATTTGTAAATTTATAAGCTATATATTAAAGAAAAAAATGTCAATAAGAATTTTAGGAATTTTTCAATTCTCTTCGATAGAGTTTACTCAACCATTTTGTTGAAAGAAAAAATTTATCAATTATTGACTATAATCATAATTTAATATTTTCATTTAAAAAAACTTTTAATGCACTTTTTTTTCAAGTTTTATTGTAGTATTATTATTTTTAAAAATAAAATAAAAAAAAAATTGTTAATCAAAAATGTGAATTTTTTTTTTACACTTTATTTTATATATAATATAATAAAATGAGCATAAGTTATCATTTTAATTTATCTTACTAAATTTTTTATACATAATATTATCTTAATTTTTTTATTTTTAAGTTTGTCTACCCCATCGTGATTATATTCATTATTGATTATTTTTTTTTTAGTAAATTTATCTTTGTTTTAATTAGACAATAAAAAATAAACAAAAGAAAATTATTTAAATTTTTTATGCAGATTCTCAATAATAAGTTTGAAAATAATGAGTTTTTGTGGTTAAAGAGTGTTTAGAATTTGAAATACTATGAACCTAATCCAACCTTCGTAATAAATAAATTTTATATAAAAAATAACTTGATACAGACAGATATATAAATAATATATATCTAGGTAGCAATTTGATACTATTAAAGATTGATCAACTTGAAGATGAACATAATATCATGTACATTTATTAAAGTAACTAATCAGATAACTATCTTCCTATATACTGATTGATCATTTACCACTCATGCAATCATCAATGTTTTGTGAAGTGGAAAAAAAAATAAATAAATAAATAAAGTATTTTAATTCATGTGAACATATTAACTCTATCTAATCAATTTCTAAAATCTTTATAAACATACAATGTATACAATTTCAATGAAAATAAAATAGCAATAAAAATAATGTTAAAATAAAAATTTATCAAACTTTTCAATTTTTTTTCTTCGTATTTTAAAGTGTGAAAAGAAATCGATTAATTAAAATTTAATTAATAAATACTTAAATTGATAAATTTATTATAAAATTTTGAAGTTTAAAACCTCTTGAATTAAGTTTTATATAATTTGTTATTTTTTATTTTATAAAAGTTAATTAACTTTGAGCTGTTTTATTAAATTTATTAAATTTATATTTAATATGTATTTTTTTATTTTTATTTTATATTTTTCTTTTTGTAATACCATAAATTTTAGTATTAATTTTTACAAATTAAAAACACATTGAAGCTACATCCACTGACAAAATAAATAAACCATATAAAATTGTTTTTTTTCGAAATAAAAAAAATCATTGAAACCTCAAAACATGGGACACAGTTAGTTGCAATAACTTTTAGCAAAAAAAAAAACTTTGATATTTTATTTGAATTTATATTTTTCATTAAATTTTACCCTACATATTAATAATATTTTCAATGAAAAAAATAAAATAAAATAAAAAAATACTTTACACTGCGCAATACTTGACAAATAATATTTTCTCCCATTTTTTTATTCATATTTAAAAAAAATCAAAGAAGGTAAAAGCAAAAAAAAAAAAAACAATAAAATATAAATTACAAAAAAAAATCAAAATCAAATGACACAATAAAATGTCAGAGAGATACTTGTAAAAGAAAAGTGCTGGTTTCTGTATGAAAGAATCATCAAAGAATATGTAATAAAAAAAAAAAAAAAATTTTCCATCTAACCAGATAAAAGAAAATTGAGACTATGAAGTACAAAGACCTACCACAAAGCTCCAATAGATTGAGGATGTTAATATATCAAATTCAAATACACTAAAAGTATATAAAGATAAGCAAAAAAAAAAAAAAAATTATATATATACTTTTATGAATAAATAACAATGTCAATATAGATAAGTATACTTAGTATAAAGATAATATTATTGCAAATTAAATTAATCAATAAAAATCAATGAAAATTTTAATAAATTTTACTCAACAAAATAATACAATATTCAATATATTATATTGACAGTATTTTTTTAAACTGGATCAAATATATTATATATATTATATATTATATATATATATATTTCCGACAGACATTTACACCTTCGGTTACATTATATTTAAATTTATAGAATTCTCCAACTGTCGCACTCCATATATAACAACGGAAATTCACAAACTCTAAACTGGCTGACCTTTTTATTCGTCTTTTTCCTTTTTCTAACTCACCCCCAAGCTGTCGCATCCGTTAACCAACTTTGTGCAACGATACCAAGCGTGATTCCGCGGAATATAGCTCGATAAAACTTTTAATAAAATCTTTGCTTCATAACTCTTTTACAAAGTAAAAAAATAAAAAAAAAATATATATAGAAAAAATTTATTATATAAAAATAATTTTAAAATAATATATAAATTATTATTTTAATTTAAACTCATCATATTGTTTAAAATTATTGATATAAATTATGATCATCAAAAAATTTTGATGATCTGAAAATGATTTACTTGGTTGTTTGCTTGTTGAGTACGTGTTGAAATATAAAAAATGTAATACATAATAGTATATGTTTTTGTATAAAAATAAAGTGTATATATCGTAAAAAAAATTGTAGATGATGAATTGTTAAAGAATATCATGCGAAATCCTTGGAGAGATTAACGGATTGGATATCAAGTTGAAGAATGTTTTTACACGTCTGGCCTTTGATCGGTTACACTTTATTTTTCATATATTTTTATTTGTTATTTTACAAACAGAATAATATTTTTTTTGTATATAAAAATAAAAATATACAAAGTTATATATATGTTTGTAAATAAATTGAATTAATATTATATATATTAAATTATTGAATTGACAAGTAAAATAGCATTTTGTAAACATTGAATGAGTTAGAAGTTTGAAACCAAATTCGAGTTTCGATATATACTTTCAAGAGCTTTAATAGTATATATTTTGAATTAAAAAGTATATGGTTATTCAATATATACCCACTGAGATAAATTGTGGTTTAAATGAAATGAGAAATTTTAGACAAATATAGAAATTGGCAAACGAAACCTTGCATATAATATAAAATAAAGCTTGCTTTTGATAAATCTAAAGTTCAAAGTAGCCATATATACATTATGTCTCGCTTCAATATATATATATCCCGGATGGTTTAATATTAAATATAATATCGATCTTCAATCTCAGTTTGAATCGTTGAAAATCGAGCTCAAAATGACTTTAAAATTTTGTACTTATCAAGATCAAATTAACTGTATGTATATACAACCAAATGCAAATTTAAATAGCTTAAAAATATTACAAAAAATACATGATAAAATAAAATTATTTCTTTTGAAAATTAAAATAATTGATAAACTCACTCGTTACTTCTGCAAATCATGATGAAAATTTTAGACTACTTCATTGAAATTTATATAATCTGCAACATAAAATTAAAAAAAATATATAAATTTTATAATCAAAATAAAAAATATACTTGTATTTAAAATAACTTATAAATAAATTGATAAATTTATGAGTTTTTTGTTCAATGTTTTATACAAAGTAAATTTTTTTTTATGAATTATTTGACGTAAATTTCCAGAACGTTTGAGAGGAAAAATCGAGGTATAACGATGACAGTGGCAAATATATATATGAAAAAAAAAAAAAAAAAATATATATATATATATATAAAATAAAAAAAAAGTATAAAAATGCCTGAAGTGAACAGTGTCAATTTGGAATCACGAAACCTGGGTAAAGCTTATCCCAAACTTAGAATGGATCTTCGATATTTCCATGTCACTTGGTACCTTTAGAATTTTCCCCACGGATTTTCACAAATATACCACACACTGCCTTGAGCTGCACATTTACGTTCATACAAATGTATTATTCCTGTTCATATTTACCAATGCATCAGTTGAAAACAAGAAAAATATTTTTTTTTATTTTGTCATATTTTTGTTTTCATATAATATATTATGTATACAACAATGTTGATAAAAAAAATAAAAAAAAAAAACATTTTTAAATTGTCTCGATAAATTTTTTTTACATTTTTATTCTCACATTTTTTTTTTTGGATATACATATTTACGTTTATTTTATTTTAAAATTTATAAATATTATAAATTGTTAAAGTAAAAATAAAATAATATTGATGTAAAAAATATTTATATTTTAAATATTATACAAATTCAGCTATGTAAATTATTAACTGGTCAATTTTTTTATGTATTTTCTTAAATTAAATATTTACTCTGACAACTTAATATTTGAAGATAAACCACATGATTATTTTAATAAACCACAAATACCAAAATCAGTGAATTTGATCAACTACCCAATATATATTTATAAATAAGATAATATAAAAGGGTTGATGGATACGCGTTGAATAACAACTAAGAAATTTTAATTTATTTAAATTAATTAAGCTGACTGTTAGCTGAGAAACCTTAATTATGCTTTTGATGCATTTTAACGTTATCTATATAACATTTTCATGTTAATTTACAACATCTTTTTCCACATCGTTTGATCAGTCTCTATCACGCTGTCTTGACATTGGTAGATAACGTTTTCAATTTAATTTTCATTAATTTTGAAAATTCACTAGTATAACAATATATTTTTATACAATATATATTTATGCACGGTTAAATATATTTAATTAATAATATAGCAACTGAGTTACAATTAATTATAAAATATTTAACAAGAAAATTAATTATCAAATCAAGTATTATATAATGTTTCATAATCAAATGAAATATCATAAAAATTTATAAATGACTCAATAATATTTTATGCAATTTTTAAATTAAAAAAAATGATATAAACTGTTAAAAAAAAATATATAAAAAACCTCATATTGATTGTTATATACTATCTATATAAATTGATTTATAAATTTTATTTTTTTTAATATAAATAAAAAAATTTTCTCTCGATGATTCATGCCCTTGGTTGTCAGGTTAATTGCAAATCGCGTGTCCAATAAAGCCAAGTGTGTCCCTGACAGAATCTCTTGTATATAATATATATATGTATATATTTATATTTTTTATATATATAGTGCAATTCCGCGTGTAACTATCACGCTTCACGGATATTTACCCGGGTAAACGTGAAAATCGATGGTCATTGGGTCACTATGGCCAATCATGTGCTACTGGCTTTGCTTGCTTGCTCTTGTTCAATGTTACCACATTGTTTTTTTTTTTAGTATTTTTAATTTTTATATTATTTTATCGTATAAGATGTTTTATGTTTTTAATTAAACGACAAGTAAATTTACCGTAGTCAAATATAAATTTATAAAATCATCATTATTCAATGATGATGATGATGATGATGATGATGATGATGATGATGATGATACAATAGACAGGTCATTTAATTAAACATTCAATGTTCATAGAATACTAAACAAAAGTTTATAAAATCAAAGTACGTTGTAAGCATTAAACAGTTTGAAAATTGTAAATATAAACAAAGAGTATACAATTCAATGTATTTACATTTCAAATAATTTCAACTATTTAGTATTCATCTTATTTTTTTTTAAGCATAATTATTATATATATGTATTGTAATATCAATGGGTAGTATATTGTAAATACTAATCAACTATCCAAGTGGTAAAAATATATATAAAATATATTATTCTTATGAAAAGACGATTTATTTTGGTTTTGGTTTTTTGTGTTATATTTTGCTCATGATGTGAACCTGAGAAAATTCTCAAAAAATTACAGAATGTTGCTTTTTTGATGCTCTACAAGATAGATTTAAAAAATATCGAAGAATAATTTTTTTTCAAAAAATGCTATTTTTGAAAAACTAGCCTAATTTTTAAATGTCAACGCAATTTTTTTGAATTTTGTTTTTTTGTGTTGTATCTTGCTCATTTAAAAAAATTTATTGTGAAAAAAGTTTAAAGTAAATTTATAAACTCTAAATTTTTGTATAAAAATATTTTGTCAATGAAAATATTCATATAAAAAAATAAATAAAAAAGTTAATAAAAATATATATACATATATATATATTAATGATGAAAAGAATTTTTTTATTTTTATGAATAATTCAGGGATGTAAACATAAATATGAGAAGACACGAATATTTTAAGTATTATTCAAGTTGAAGACTTGTCATACAGAATTTTTGACTCAGGAGAATCATCTGATATACTTAAATGTAAGCTAAAACTAGAAAATATATATAGTCAAGATTTGAGACACCAGAAAATCCTGTTATTCAGAAAATTACGTGGACAATGTTCAATTCTTGGTCAACTCAATTTTTTTTTTTTTATTTTATATATCAAATACGTCCCTTGAGCTCAATGACATAAAGATTTTGGTTTTTTTGACGACTTTCACTATTATTACAAATTTTTTTTTTTTTATTTTTTCTCTACATTTTATTTTTCCAACAATATGAAATTGCTGACGCAGTTATAAAAAAAAAATTCCATAAAAATAATAAATTTATTTAATACCAAAAATTAAATCGTAATTGAATTAAATAATAATAAAAAAAAAAAAAAATGGAAATTAAATTTTATAAAGTGATTATTTTGAAAATATATATAATATTTATGTGGAAATTGCATTTTAGAATAAATAGGATTTTCATAAACATGAAATTATATATACCAAAGTGGCCGGAAGTTTTTTACACAAACATATGAGAATATATTCATATAATATATCCATGTTAAGATATAAGTAGAAGATGAAATGTTGAATTTATGCAAAAGCAAAACTGAGTGTACCATTCTGCTTGATGAAATAGAATAATCTTATTATCGTTTAAAGTTTTCAAATGATTTTATAAAATTTTGTTTCAATTCACACACTTATATATAAATAATCCATCTGAATAATTAAGTTTTTTATTTTTTATCATATTTAATAATATATATAAAATTTATATAAAAGAAAAAAAAATATATAAATTTGTAATTAATTTTAATGTACATATATATATATATACAGTCATGTTATAGATGAAAATAAAATTTAATTTTTTTTGTCTCTGGGGAATTGAAAAAATAAGTTAAAGTTGTATCGATAACTTAACTGATGAAAAACGAAAGGGGTGAAAATATTGAGGGTTGCACTTAACTCAGTATATATACTTGGACAAACTTTTAATTGGATCACGCTCGAAGACGCTTTGTAATTTTCATCAGTTTGTTTTTTTGTCTGCACCTTCAAGTCAATTTTGTCACAATGATGAAAAATAAACTTTTAAAACTATACAGGGTGTCCCGTAATGAACGCACGCCAGGTATCCTACGAGATACTAGAAAAAATTCTAAATTGTAATTTTTTTAGAGCTAAGTCCTACGACGCTTCCTGGCTGAGATATTAACGTTTTAAATCAGCCAATCAGAGCCAAGCGTCGCGGTATATTATGATTATAGCGTCGAGATCCGTGTAATTGAATTAATAGGTGGGGGTCATACGCTATTAAAATAATATTCACCGAACAGACTGGTTTTGTTTTAATTAGTATTTAATTTCAACGCAAGAGGTAGCTGATGTAAAAATAAGTGATCACAATTATTAATCACATTTCTTGATCACATTATTGATCACAATTATTAATCACATTTCTTGATCACATTATTGATCACAATTATTAATCACATAATTGATCACATTTCTTGATCACATTATTGATCACA